>JAAFCE010006156.1:18654600-18675355 GCA_013389805.1 Trigoniulus corallinus
GGGAAGATGAACGACCGTACGCCGCCGTGGTACGACCGAGTGCAAAAGGAGATCGATACAACGCCGTCGTCATTCGTGAATAGCCCTTTCTCTCTCCAGTCGGCGGCATTGACGAGCTTAGAGGGTGAGATAGGAGATACCGCGAGGTGGGGAGGGAGAAGAAAGAGATGATAAGGGAGGGTGGGGGGACGGGGGGCGCCGGGGAGTCGGGGGGAAAGGTGGTGAAGAGAAGAAGGAGGGGAAACAGCCGGAAAACTACGTCCGTCGTTGATACGGAACCTCATCCGCGCGTTCGCAGCGTTTAAATTACCGGCGGATGAAAAGGGAATACGGCATCTACGTATTATAAATTTCTCCACCAGGACACATTTGAAATTCTTTTAACCGCACCCGCCGCCACCCACCACCATTTCTCCCCCCTCTTAACGACTACTCCCCTTCTCTAACCCCCACCCCACCCTCCTCTTACCCCTTTAAACCCTAACCCCATCGCACACACCTTTTATTATCGGAAATCGCGTCACAATTCCTCCCCTTACTTTACACCTCTCTCATATTCACTGCATAAGTAAAAGCAACTCCTAATCCTTTTCCCCGCCTATGGCAGGGTCGGGCACCCATCTTTTCCCTTCTGGATAGACATCAGGGCGATCGATTTGGAGTGATTTTTTTCTTTCCTGATGCATCACCCTTGTGTCCAGTCAGAGGGGGAGCGGCTTATTGCGTTGGATACACCAGTTCTCGTCTGATCACTGAAGTTCAGCAGCGCAACCCCCAGTTAGTACTGACATGGATGGCCGCTTGGGAAAACTGGGTACTGCTAATAACCAATAATCGTCGCTCTAGTGTAGTGTCTGTGCAGTCTCTGCATAACAACTATGCTCTGTGGACGGGGCTCTAATGACCTGGTAGCAACAGCAACAACAACCAGTCAGAAGGACAAGATGGGTACCCGACCATGCCATAGGCGGGAGAAGGGTTACGAGTTGCTGTCGCTCCCCCGTTCAGGCCCGGCTCGTGAGTTTCAAGCGCCCTAGGGAAGTGGGTCCGTCGCCGTCCCCCATTAAAATTAATGAAGTTCAAAATTGTCCGAGCGTCCCTCATGACCTAGGCGTTTGCCCCAATGCCAACGCATAGCTATAACCCTGCGACAGGGCCCCTCGAGAAAGCCAACATTTAGAAAAGGCCCCACCAATCAGAGAAGTTTGGGAACCCCAGGACTATGAACATTTTGAATGACCGATAGACTTCATGGCAAGGAAGTACCTCTGAAGTTAGCCCAACTTTGCCGCCCTAGGCAGCCGCCTAGGTTTGCCTGCCCCATGAGCCGCCTATGCCCACGTTCGATGGCAGAGAGGGTTCTGTACCCCTGCAGAGGTAACATCATCGTACACCACACGGGACCTCGGTCTTCCTTCCCATCGGACGGGAGGCACACTCGGGCCTATGTCTCTCTCTCCCTCTCGCCCGGTTAAGCGACCAACCCACGCGATCCGCTATCGAAACTGGAACCACTGACGCTTCAATGGAGCAAGCTACACCTCCTGGGTTCTGCAGCTTCTTTCGAGTGTCAAAAAAAGGTGGCCCTTCTTCACGTGCCCTCCTCGTGCGCATATTACAGCGCATCCCTCAACGGCCTTGCAACTAACGGCAGTAGTAGTAGAGTAGTAATAGTAGCACAGCGCAATAAACAACAAGGAAGGTTAGCAGACTGACTGGTCAACTGACGAGCCCGCGAGCAGACTCTCTCCGAAAAAAAAACTGGACAAGTGGAACCCTCCTCCCCACTCACAGGAACATAAGTGTGGGGAGGGGGGAGAAATAGCAAAAAAAAAAAAGAATGTAGAGGAAAAATAGGACGTCCAAGAAATCTAAGCCTTGCAGGGGTGGTGTAGAGAGACGAAGGGAGAGGGCGGGAGGAAAATGACGACGGCGTGACGGGGTGTTGCTGAGGGTGAGGGGTGTCGGAGAGGTTGAGGGAGACGGGTGAATGCATAGACAGATAGTAAAAAGGAGAGAGAAAAAGGAGTTGAGGGTGAAGTTGCAGAGCAGTAGACATCAAAGGATGCATATCGCAACGCGGCGGGAGAGAAAGAGGGAGGGGGGAAGTGGGCGAGGGGAGGAGGAAGGCACGGGGATGTCTGGCCAGTGGACAACAGTGAGGAAGGGGTGGAAAGATCGATGCCGTAGTTGCTGCCGTTGTGAAAGAGCGCAGACAATCGGATGGTCGTTAGGAGGGGCCTAACGAGTGAGTGAGAGAGGCCTCAGGGGAGATGGACGCTGATAACGCATGAAGAGGAAGAGGTGATAGTGTGAGGGGAAGAGGAGAAGGGAAGGGGTGAGGGGGGTGACACAGTGAAAGCTGATCCTCTCCTATAACACACACCCACCTCTAAAAAAAAAAAAAGAGAGGAGAGAAACAGCAGTCGCCGCCGCCAGCGTCGTACCATTCTCAACCGTCCGTCTTCCTTCATTCAAACCGGACTGAATAAAGGGACGATCCACAAAATACAGTACCACGATCCATTTCTCTCTCCTCGCCGCCCTGAACTAGTAGCCATTTGGCAGCACTTGAACTTTCCAAATCAAAGAGTCACTGACACCTCTGCTACCGGCCTGTGCTTGGTCTAAAAAGGATCTTGACCAGTCAATCCTGAGAAGACCATCTCCTGGCCAGCTCCTCTACCCAAGAAAATAGTCAAATTTCACATTACTTTTCCGTGTAAAAGAGGTTCTTTAAATTGCCAGGATCGAACCATAAATTTGAAGTTGGGAACGTTATCAGTTGAGCTACCGAGTAGGCTGACTGACATCAGAGGGTGACAGAGAACGCTCCGGCAGCTATTATAGCTAGTGGAGCGCCTTCGAACAAGGTTGGGTTATTTAACGTCGACCTCTTTACACGTGAAGGTATCTTACCGGTATCAAAGAAAAAACCCCAGGGCCAGAGCTTCTACCGCGGGGATTATTGTACCACTCTCCGCGTTGAAAAGGTTTCTCTTCCGTGCAGTTGGAGGGAGCGGTTTATTGCGTTGGACACACCAGTTCTCTTCCGATGGCTGAAGTTAAGCAACGCAATCCTAGTTAGTACTGACATAGGTGGCCGCAGTGGCTTCGCTAGGGTTGACGTCACCCGGTGCGGTGACACCATGGTGCCACCGCCACCCCCCCTCTCCCGAAAAAAGCCGGTGTCCCCTCATTTCTCATGGTGCGAGTGGTGTCACCCGGTGCGGCCCGCACCCCTCCCCCTAGTGACGCCGCTGGGTGGCCGCTAGGGAACCATGGGTACCGCTGGTATCCAAAATTCGTCGCATTAGTGTGTGGTGTCCGTGCAGTCTCTGCATTAGAACTACGCAGTGGACTGGGCTCTAATGACCTTGTAGTTGAAGGGCCCTAAAACACCAATAAAACGAAACACTGGATCATTTGGGACCTGTACAGGTTCCTCTCACTCGGTAAAGCCAGCCCCAACAACCTCGACCAGGATTGAACTTGCAACCAGCCACGTGATAGAAAACGGATTAGTTCTCATCCCTGTACGGGACCCTCCCCCCTCACAGGAGGAAGCAGCATTTGGTGAGCTTCCTGCTAGAAAGTTCTCAGCTAGGATCGAACCTGCAATTGCAGACTCACAAGTCGGGAACACTGTTACCAGTCCTGTCACAGGGGAGGAACTCTTGAAAAACAAAATCCCTCCAACATCGGGCGCGAACCTGGACCAATGAACCAGAGCTCATGCCAAAAAAAAAACACCCACGTGGTATCACGTGACGGAAGCCCCTTTGTTGAAAAACGAGAAAAGGATGATGATGATAATTATAAAGGCAGAAGGAAATGACGTCATTGAAGTGTGATGCGCAATAGAATTAAATGACTCCTACATTCCATAGAGACCAAATGGGCGGACACGTCTACACTAGAGGGCGCTACCATCCATCATCACATTCTTTCCGCTGTCACTCTTATTTCCCTGTCCTCCCTCCTTCCCCAAGCCGGTGTTGCTTTTCTTCGCTATTCTGCTTCAAGGCCATAAACGTCTTACGTAAAAAAAAAAGGTTGCCACTTACTTTGTCTTCTTCTTCTTCGAGGAAATGATGATGACGATGATGATAATGATGACAGAAATGGCGACGATGATGATGACGCTTCAAAAGACCGTCGACGCCACGCCATTCCCTCCTGTCGCCCGGGACAAAAAAAGAACGTGGCCTGCAATAGACAAAAACAAAGCAAAAAAAGAAATTAGCGCCGTAGTGACGGACGTGAAAACATTCACAGCACATATCCACCCCGTTTCCCGCCTATGGCAGGGTCGGGTACCTCTCTTTTTCCTCTTTCACATGGGTGATCAGTTGGGCGGTGTTATGACGCACCCAGCTGACCGCCCGACCAAAACTTGTAACCCACCACGTTCGTTTACTATAGGCTCACTGTTCGTTGCGAGAGCGGCGAGTTGCGTTGGACACACCAGTTCTCGTCTGATCACTGAAGTTAAGCAACGCAAGCCCAGTTAGTACTGACATGGGTGGTCGCTCGGGAAAACTGGGTACTGCTAATACCCAATAATCGTCGCATTAGTGTAGTGTCTGTGCACAGTATATGCATTAGAACTATACAGTGGACGGGTCTCTAATGACCTCGTAGTTGACGGGACCTTAAACTCCAACAAAAAACAACAACTGTTCGTTGGGACACTCCACCGACGCCAGGGGGGCGGGGGTCGAGCTCCTCCTACACCTGGGAATTTTCCTTCATCTGCCCGTTGGATCGTAGAGAGGGTTCTTCGACGAGCAGTGAAGGACATCATACACACCGTACGGTAGCAAAAGCAAGCAATTCCTAACCCTTTTCCCGCCTATGGCAGGGTCGGGTACCCATCTTGTCCCTCTGAATGGACATAGGGCGATATGTTGATCATAGTTTTGTTTTGCAGCCGGTTGCCGGCCAAAGCTTCACCCCCTACGTTTATTTATCGTCGGTCTAGTGTTCGTTGGGGAATGCTACCGACGCCAGGGGGTGAGCTCCTACACCTGGAAATTTTTGACTCATCTACCCGTTGCATAGTAGAGGGGGTTATTTTACGTGAAAGTGCCACGGGACCTTCGTTTTACTTCTCATCCGAAAGAAGCCGACCCACCTCGGTCCAGTGTCGAACCTAGAACTACTGACGCAGTTGCCGAGCGTGCTAACCGAGCGTGCACACCGCGGCGGGTTACGCACCGTACGGTAGGGCACTGGTTTTAATCCCCCTCTGACGGAAGGCGCACTCACCCGGAAGAAGCCAAGTCACCTCGATCCGGTATCGAACCTGCAACCACTGACGCAGTAACCCAACACGCTGCTTCCTGCGCCGCCTCGGTGGCTCTCTATCTCTCTCTCGCCCGGTAAAGAAGCCAACCCACATCGACCCACTATTGAACTCGGAACCACTGTCCCATGGATGGAGCACGCTACCCCCTGCGCCACTGAGGCGGGTCGGAACGTGCAGACATTCAAATTCTAAAAACGGCTCCTTTACGTCCACTCCCCTTATAACATCCCCGATCCTTTCATCTCCTCCTCATTTACGACCCTTCCAAAGAGAACACCTTTATCGCTGGGGGAGGAGGAGGAGGGGGAATTAGAACGTTCGGTGCACGAGCGCGCATTCTATTTCACCTGGGGTCTCTCGTGCACAAGCAATCCACGAAGAACGTGACACGTGCAGACCATTCGAATATTTGAAATCACGTAAGTTATTAGAGGTTTCAGGTACGAATCCAGGCAGGAGAATTTTATTTCCCGTCGTGTGTGTGTCTTTTTATTTATGAATTTATACAAAATTATGGTGGGCTTGGCCCGGCAAGCCCCAACAGACAACCCGGCCAATATTTCTGCGTGTTCCAGACGCCCGGCTGGGGTGCCCCCAGTCAGAGCAACCTCATCTAGAGAACTCTTAGGTGGTGTATGGCGTGGACGGAGACCTGGTGGGAGATAGACGGGAGCGGAGGGCTAGAACTCGTCGACGCGACCCTGCCACAGGCGGGATGATGATATCAAATCACGATTAGGTCTTCTAAACTTGAAACGGAAGCTCAAAGGAAGGATCAAAGCGGAGTGTTGAGGGAAGGTTCATAAAAGACCGGCGAAGTCGTGAACGGCCCCCTTTACACAACTCCACCAATTTAACGACCGTGTTTCATTATTCGTCACTTCCTCCCTCCACCCACGGTACTGTTATAAACATTCATTAATCTTCTCCCTCCCCTAAAACGTCCAGTCACCAACTAACAGGCTAATAGAGGGGGGAGGGGAGAGGAGGGAGGTCAGCGTCCAGTTAACAAGGAAAAGGGCAATTCACAGAAATCACTGACGGGACAAACAACAACACCAAAAAAAAAAAAAAAACATCTCTTCACTCACCCTCTTCCCTTCTAGTGCCGCCCTCGGAACGGAAGCGAGTAGGGTGATGAATGAATACCCAATAAGGACACCCACCCTCCTTCGTAACGTCACTGAAGGGCAATTCCCAAACAAGTTGAATTAATCTCATAAGGGAGAAGAAGAGGAGAGAGAGAGAGAGAGAGGAAGTGAGCATGGGAGGACGGACGGACAGACGGGTCATCGTCACGCTATCCTATTTCAACCATCTGCCCACTCACAGAGTTTCATGTCCCTACCCCCCCTCCTCCTCATCTGTAGCACAGAGCGACAGTAATGACCTCTGTCGGGAAGCTGAGTTAATATTATTATACAATCTCGATTTTAAAACAAAGGGTGGACGGAAGGAGCGGGTAGGGGGGGGGACAGGATTGAAAGGATGTAGGTGTTTACTAACAGGTTGAATAGCCGGTTCTCTAAGGGGGAGGGGGGACGGTGGAGGAAGGGTTACACCTTGAACGTGACGGCGACAACAACAACAAAATATACAGTCTGTAACATGAATACTGTGCAGCCGCTCCCACAAAACCCTACAGAGGAGTATATTTTGGAGTGGCCTCCTCGTGGCATTTCCCAGCACTTGGTAGGGCTACTGACAAGCTCATTTCAGATACAACTACCTCTCTCCTTCTCCTCCTCTCGCCAATCACCCCCTTGCTTCTCTTGGCTGATTCTCTCCTCTCGTTGACCACTCGAAAATGTCATTTACACCTCGTTCGGCAAATACCTGCTGCTACACAGTAGTATCAGTTCAACCCCCACTTCCGGCTTTTGAGTGCACGGATGCACAGAATATTAATAAGACTATAACAATAAGATGTAGGAGAGGATAACTTGGGGGAGAGAGAGAGAGATAGGGGAGAAGGAGAGGGGAGAAAATTAACAACAACCTGCGCACCCTAGCGGTGGTGTACGGAAGTCGTCACACGCAGGTGACCTGAAACAAACAATGAATTATTATTTCTTCATGCCGCCTTAACTACCATTATTATCGTCTCATTTCCACCTCCTCTCGTCATGGACACACGACAATAAATGAGGGTGACAATGGCGCCCCTAGAACACCCGTTGCCTCAGTATCTGAAAATGATGCCGATGACATCATTTTCCGTTTACGGGATGACACTAGCAACAGTATAGACCTAGTCCTGGCGGATGTGGGAGCGGCGAATTGCGTTGGACACACCAGTTCTCGCCTGATCACTGAAGTTAAGCAACGCAACCCCAGTTAGTACTGACATGGGTGCCCGCTTGGGAAAACTGGGTACTGCTAATACCCAAAAATCGCCGCATTAGTATAGTGTCTGTGCAGTCTCTGTACTAGAACAATGCAGTGGACGGGGCTCTAATGACCTTGTAGGTGAAGGGCCCTAAAACACCAACAAGCAAACAACCCTGGCGGTTGTTTTTCTTTATTTCACTACTTTTTAATTTTTGAACTAAATTAGTCATCTATTGTGGGGGTAGGCCGGCATCCCCTCCCTCACAGACAACCTGTCCAATATTCCTGCGGGTTCCAGACGTCTGACTGGAGTGACCCTCAGTCAGAGTAGTCCCATCAAAATTGGGGCTAATCTCTTTGATTAGCAAAGGGAGCGTCAATCGTCTAATCACTGAAGTTAAGCAAAACAACCCCAGCTAGTACTGACATGGGTGACCGCTTGTGAACACTGGGTACCGCTAATTGCCAAAAATCGTCACATTAGTGTAGTGTCGGTGCAGTAGAACTACGCAGTGGACGGGGCTCTAATCACCTTGCAGTTGACGCACCCTAAAACATCAACAAACGAACGAAAGTGGTGGTACGTGGAATGTGGGGGATACCTCCTGTCTCGCCTAGTGGGACACTGGGGGAAGTGTATCTAGAACCCACACACCCAACCCTGCCACAGGCGGGAAAAGAGAATGATGATGAAAATAGTCATCTATTAGAAAGCAACTCCTAAACTGGGTACTTATCTCGACCCTCTGAATGGACACAAGGCTGAATACTGGACAGTGTTTTTCCGCAGCCGGTTACCAACCAAAGCTCTAACCCCTATGCATATTGATCGTCGGTCTACTGTTGGTTTGGACAATCCACCTCCACCAGACACCGTGATGGGTGCAGCGAGCTCCTCCTACACCTGGAAATTTTGCCTCACCTACCCGTTGCAAAGTAGAGAAGGTTCTTTGATGCACACCACACGGGACATTCCTTCTCATCCGAAGGAAGGCGCACTCAGGGCATCTCTCTCGCCCAGTAAATAACCCAACCCACCTCGGTCCAGTATCGAACCTAAACCACTACCACGGTTACCGAGCACACTACCCACAGAGTCACCGAGGCGGGATTAAATAGTCATCTATTATATAATAAATCATATTATTACCGTATTCATAAATTCCGTCTATGAAAGGGTCAGAAAACTAGGTTTCGTCGGGCGAAAAAGAACATACGGCTCATGTGGCAGACAAACCTAGGCGGCTGCCTAGGGCTGCAAATATCAGAGGTAGTTCCCTGCCATGCAGGCTATCCATCATTTAAAATGTTCATAGTCCTGGGGTTCCCAAACTTGTCTGATTGACGGCGCCTTTTCTAAATGTTGGCTTTCCGAGGCGCCTTGTTCCGGGGGCGCTCACACAGTTTAGAACTGCATTAAATTTAATGGAGGTGCAACAATGGCCCCACTTGCACACTGTCTTCCATACGACACACAAACTTATAAGACTGTCCTCGCTGTTCCCGTGACGTGTCACTAGTCCGGTGACGTCAGCACTAGACTCGTGTCAAGTGCGCATCCTCCATTTCTGAATGCGCACTTGACACTTTTTTTTCTGCTCTATAATAAGAGATGACACCGGAAGGGCGACGGCGGAGAAGAACTGCAGATTGTGGACAACAGAATCACACAAATCCGCAGAGGGAAATGGAGGGTGAAGAGTACCCACCTCCCACCCTTGTCTCACCCCTGCCTTCCTTTCAACTAATTAGTAGCCTCAATTGACCATTTGTAGTGATGGAGGGCGATTAAAATTGGGAGAAGAAGGAAGAAGAAGAGGGGGTCAGCATAACGGAAGTTGGAGGAGCTACAGAAGTCCCCACACACTCACCTCACGAGGAGGAGGTAGGGGTTCAAGCAAGATGCTTTAAACCCCCCAAGAGACAACTAGCAGAAAACAGCTTAACTGATCTTATAGGGGTGAATTTTCCGATCAAAAAATAGTGACATCCGCTTCCGCCCTTTCAAAAACGGAAATCAGGTTGCACCCCGGAGAAGCTCTGCGGAATAATCCATTGACAACGATCCTACGATAGCTCTCAGTAGCCGGCTGTCACAAAATCGAATGACATCATTAAGGATGTGACGGTACTAACCCCTTTCCCACATATGGCAGAGTCGGGTAGGGTACCCCTCTTTACCCCATTGAAAGGACACAAGGGCGCGATCGGTTGGACAGCATTCTTTTTACATAGCCGGCTGCCAATCAAATTTGCAACCCCTATGCTTATTGATGGTTGGGGCGCTCCAACCGAGCTACTACACCTGGTAATGTTGCTTCATCTACCCTGTTGGTTAGTAGACCCGCCTTGGTATCGCGCTCGGGGAACTGTCAGTAGTGGTTCTAGGTTCAATACTGGACCAAGGTGGGTTGGCTTCTTTACCGGGCGAGAGACAGAGAAGCCCCGAGTGCGCCTTCCTTTGAATGAGAAATAAAATCGAGGTCCCGTGCGGTGTACAATAGCATTTGCACGGCAGAAAACCCGAGCAACGGATAGACGACGGCAAAAGGAGTTCGCCTCCACTCCCTCCTGGCGTCTGGTGGAGGTGGAGTGCCCCAACGAACCTAGAACCTCAATCAATGCCCGGACGATCCATAAGCATAGGGGTTGCAGCCTTGGTTGGCAACAGGCTGCAGAAAAATAACACTGTCCAATAGATCACCTTTGTATCCATTCAGAGTGGACAAAATGGGTACCCGACCCTGCTATAGGCGGGAAATTGGGTTAGGAT
Source organism: Trigoniulus corallinus (assembly GCA_013389805.1). Taxonomy (NCBI): domain Eukaryota; kingdom Metazoa; phylum Arthropoda; class Diplopoda; order Spirobolida; family Trigoniulidae; genus Trigoniulus; species Trigoniulus corallinus. The sequence continues at coordinate 18,665,016 of JAAFCE010006156.1, forward strand.
TCGCTTTGCTACTTGTTGGTTAGTATTGAGTGTTCTTTAGGGTGCAGTAGTGACATCGTACACACCACGCGGTGGGGCACCGGTTTTACTTCCCATTCCACGGAAAGCACAATCGGGGCACCCCTTTCTCTCGCGCTCGAAAGAAGTCAACCCACCTCGATCCAGTATCGAACCTGAAACCACTGACGCAGTAATCGAACACACCAGCTCTTGCGATACAAAGAGGCGGGTCCATTATGACGTCACTGCACCAATCCATTAGATATAGCCTTCTACGAATTATGTTGACTAATGCTGCATATGCACGTGCACACGTGACGTGCTCTATCGCGCGAGAGCAATATTCGATTCCTACTTCGATCTTTCCTCCGCCCTCAAGATGGCTATCAACACGTGATTGATGACGCAAGGGTGGGGAAAATAGAAAGTGGGTGATATTGTTCTTTTTTGCACTCTAACCTAGAACATTCCGATCGACGTCCAACGTTCGATCGATCAGGGTCACTCTCACACTACAAGCTGACCCTTGCAGTTCTCCACTTTGATCTCCCCCCCACTGCTTTTCTGGACTGTCTATTTTTATGTTTTTGGTTGAGGGTCGCCACTCGCCCTTCCGCCCCCTCTGCAGTCGAGTATCGTACAGTCGTCCCACGACGAATTCGAACAAATTACGTCAAGACGTGACGTCACAATACACTGACAAGACAACATCAACCGGCTGGTACAGGTGGATGACAACACACTCCATACATTCATGTACGCACTGAAAGGGGAATGAAAGGGGGGGTAAAGAGGAACAGGACAGGGTCAAGAGGTCGACAAGGGAATAAATAGGTGGCGCCTGTCATTATCTACCCTTTTTTTCCACGCGATATCAGCTACTGAGTTAATACTACTGAGTGGATGGCGTTAACCTCCCAAATTCGGCAACCCTGTTGTAGGAGGAGGAGGAGGGGGGGCTATATCTGACCTACAACATCATTCCTTTTAAGCTCCCCCTACACCATTGCTCGACCCCTGCAACGCGAGAAGAACAACAACAACGATAACAGCCAACAAGAAAAACAGGACACACAAACAGCAGCATGGCGTCACATGGTGAACCGACCCGTAAACCGTCCCGAGCCGAGCCGTAAAAATAAAAACAAATATATTTTAGCGACTACTCGCCGGTCTTTGCCGCAGCCGAGGGTTTAATTAGCCGAAATGCGGCTTAGCCGTCGAGACTGAACGGCCTTCGACTGACTGACTCTTTGCCTGACGAGACACGTACAACAGGGTAGAGAGTTGACGCGGACGAGGAGCGGGACGATTAAAACGTAGTCGGCTGGGGTACAGGGACAGGGAGGGACTAGGGGCGCGAAGGGTGGCGAGAGCAGACGGACAGCCCAGCTATTCAAGCCGCCGGCCTTTCACGTCCCGCAATTAAATCCCAGTGCTATTAACCACCATAGATAAAAAATGAAGTTGCGTGCCGCCGAGTTGTCAAGGGGGTGAGAGAAAGGGTCTGTCAGTCTGTCGGGTGAGGTGAGAGAGAGAGACAGGGAGGGAGGAGAGATGAATGAGGGAAGAAGGAGAGACGAGGTATAATTCGTCTCGTAGGCTAGTCCCTCGACGTCCGTCCTTGTTTCTCTCTTCAACAACAAACAGTGTCGTCGTCCCCCCTCCCTCCACCAGCCACCGCGCGGCGTGGCGAGCCGCCATCCCCTTCACCCACTCGCTGTCTCACCATACATCTATTTGCATTATGTCATGCGAGTCGAGTACAGAGAAGGAGGTAGGAGGAGCTGGTGAGGAGTGATGTGGGGCGACCACCGAAATACGAGAGAGAGAGGAAAAAAACCAACACCCCACCCTTAGTGAGCCCTTCCTGCCGGCCTCCCTCCCGATAAACCTCTTGCGCCTTCGTTTGTCGGCGATTTGATTTACGACCCGCCGATTGGAGCGACTGGTGTAGAGGGGAGAACGGCGGCCGCCAAGTCAACAAGGGGCTATTCCTAAAATACATCCGCATAGTAAAGTGTCAGGGAGTCTTTTAGTCACACCACGAGGGTGGTCCCCTTTCCGTCCTCTAACTTCTCATCTCACAAACCCTCAACCCCTCTTCCTTCTAGTGTGTCTATCAGCAGGGCGGGGGTGAGGGAGAGAAATGGAATGTCTCGCCTTTTTTTCTGAGGATCCCTGACGTCGCTATCGCAGCGCCACTAAGCAACGCTGATATTCTGATCACGTTCAGTAATGAGGGGAAAAAGCGATAAACAAGGAAGGGCGGGGAGAGAAGAGAAGGAGGACGAGGTGGCGGCAGGACAGGGGTGACGACGCCGCACCGGTGGGCGGCTGTTCGTGGAAAGAAAAACAACTATTTCTACCACATCCTCAAGCCGCTACTGCCACTGCCGCCGCGTAGAGAAGAGACGACGACAACAACAGCGACTGAGCCTTTGGGCAGAGAGTAAAGATGAAGGAGGGTGAGGGGAAGTGGGGGGGACAACGCCAGAGAGATTTTCAAAAAAAAATTTTTTTAAGAAACGTGAGGAGCGGAGCGAGAGGGAGAAAGGAGGAAAGTCAGGGTTGCGGAGGACGTAGATAAAAAAAAGCGGCAGAGAGGAGTTGCAAGCTGCCGGATAGAGGAGAGGGTGGCAGGACAACATCGGGGGCCTGAGCAGAAAAAAAAACCTTCCTCCTACTCGTCTGTTATTTTTTTTCGGGTAGTGGTGGTGGGGGGGGGAAGATAAAAAGTGCCGAAGATTGGCACCCGTACAAGCCCTCTGGTAAAATCTGGCCGCCAGCCGACAAAGACTCCGCGCGCCACGACGGAAACGACAACAATAACAACAGCATGCGTTGCATTCCCTGTGCAATGGACGAGGCCGAATTAAGGGGGCTACCGAAGGGAGAGGGATTTAAGGTGAACCTCACGGGATGGGAGATCGATTTCGGGCATGGTCTGGGGGAAGGATAAAAAAAAAGGGAGAAGAGGAGGATAGAGAGGGAGACAACCGACGTAGGCAAAAGAAAAGAGAAGGAGGTAGTAGTAGATAGTGTTTCCTGTCAGGAGAGGAGACTCGTCATGACACTCCCCCCTCCTCTTTCCCCGTTCGTCCCGGATGCCGACCAACCCTTTTACCTCTCCCTGCAAGTCTCCCTCCCCCCTCTTTCCTTTTTTCAACATTCCTGAATTGACATCTCGATGACGGCATCGAAAACATCGTGTTGCCCCCTCTGCCTGTTCCGGCCTACTCATTTTCCCTACTTACAACCCTTCAACTAACCTCCTCCTCCTTCTTCCCCGATTCTATAAAACAACCACCAGGAGGCAGTCAACACCGTGCGAACGATGACAGCCAACTCACAACAACAACAAAAAAACTTCAATCCCTTCTGTGCAAAATAAAACAAAAAAAAAACCCGTAAAGAGCGGCAACGAAATTCCGGAGTTGTGACGTCGACAGGCACGTGCATGCTCCCAACGTCGATGAGTTCTCCTCTTTTTTTTGTTAAAGAAAAATCGATATATCGATGTTTGAATGATAAAAAGAACGAAGAGGGCGGAAGGTCAATTCCATTCCTCTTGTGGTTACAAATCGAGCACGTGCGCACGTGCTCCATTCTTCAACCTGGGGGAGAGGGGTGTGGTGCTATCGCCATAAGGCTGCAGAAAAAAAAAATACACGCGATTCTCGGCTATCACGCCGCATACCACATTTTGCACTCACGTCTAACACCGAGAAATTTTAGCAAATACTCGTGTTCAACGTTTGCAGGTTCGAGCCCGGCCTGGCATGAGGGGGAAGGGGAAGACTGAGAACGAAGGAGGGAGGTGGAGAGAGAGAGATGGACAGCGACAGGCAGAGGGAGATTGAGACAGGGATGCGGAGTGGGATGGAGAGGGCAGAAGGGGTGGGAGGAGAGAGAAGAGGGATATGAAGACAGGGAGACGGAGAGGGAGAACAGGAGGGGAAGATTACGGAGAGAGGGGCGGGAGATAAGGAAATGGAGAGAAAGAGGGAGGTAGAGAGCAGTGGCGGATCCAGGATTTTCGTGGGGGGGGGGGGGGGGGGGTTGAGCTAAAGCTCGCCTATATTATGCGCATTAGTTTATATGTGCCTAATGGGGGGGTTGCAACCCCCAAAACCCCACCCTGAATGCGCGCGTGGTAGAGAGAACAAAAGGGGAGGGAGATGGGAAAAAGAGGAGGAAATGACAGACGGATTTTGGTTTGGTCTGTTGGGGTTTTAGGGCCCTTCGCGACTACAAGATCATTAGAGCCCCCGTCCACTGCGTAGTTAGCTAATGCAGACAGGGCCGGCGCTATATTTTGTAGGGGCCCTGTGCAAACTAATTATGCAGCGCCCTTTATCAATAGGTTCATTAATCCGAATGCGCGGGGCCCTGTGCCGTCGCACAGTTCGCACACCCATCACGCCGGCGCCCTGAATGCAGAGACTATACAGACACTACACTAATGCGACGATTATTGGGTATTAGCAGTACCCAGCTTTCCCGAGCGACCACCCATGTCAGTACTAACTGGGCTTGGGATGCTTAAGTTCAGTGACCAGACGAGAACTGGTGTGTCCAACGCAACTCGCCGCTCCCCCAGGTTTCCCAAGCTGCCACCCATGTCAGTACTAGCTGGGATTGCGTTGCTTAACTTTAGTGGTCAGACGAGAACTGGTGTGTCCAACGAAATAAGCCGATCAGGACAGAAGGTGCGGGAGAGATGAAGGGCGAGAGGAGAGGGTAAGACAGGAGGGCGAGGAGGGAAAGAGAGGGGTAGCTGATACGCGTCATCATCCACCAGCCCCCTGTGAGATGCCAAAGGCACAACCTTTCTTACATGGAAATGAAGCGTATGTTTACATAATTGCGTGAATTCTCCAGGCGCATGCGTCCGACCTATCATCCAGCACTAGGATAACGAAGGAACCCTGACCGGGGCTTGCTAGTTGGCCAACAGGACGCACTTCTGCCAACAGATATCACATTGACGTCACAGACAACGTACACACCAATTCAGTGAAGCGGTTGCGCCATCTAGACGGTGAAACCAAAATTAGAATAAAAAGTGCCCGACATTCGATTTCGATTTAAAAGGCGCCATGTCGATGCTTTGCGAAGAACGAGATGGAAAAAAAAGAGTGACGTCATATCGTTCTTTTTTTTTCTTCCTTCCTTTCTAAAAAAATTCGATAGAAACTCTAGACAGAAGCAACGGAAGTAGTGTCACGCTGTTCCAGTTCTCGAACAATGTTCGATTAATAGTAAGGGTCATTCTTACTTTACGTCTACTACTACTACTACTACATACAAGTAAGCCATAAGAAGACTAAAGAGACCAACTCCTAACCCTTTTCCCGCCTATGGCAGGATCGGTCCAATGCTTACTGACCGTGGTCAATGCTACACATGGAAAATTTTGCCTTCTCTACCTGTTGCATAGCAGAGAGGGTTCTCCACGGTACACCACGCAGGACCTCGATTCCACTTCTCATCCGAAAGAAGACACACTCGGAGCCTCTCTCTCCCGCCCGAAAGCAGCCAACACACCTCGGTCCAGTATCGAACCTAGAACTACTGACCGAGCTTGCTACCCACAGCGACACCGAGGCTAGTACCCTAAGAAGACTAAAGACAGAAGAACCAGGAAAGCGCCACCATCAGTCGACATTAAGCCAAGCAGCCATAACAGGCCGGACCCTTAGGAGGCTGTTCGCGGAAGAGGAGGAAGCAAATGTAGGGAGTGTAGGATAGGGGAAATTTGCAACACCCAACGTTCTCTACCAATCACCCATGTTGGTACTAACGCGGGTTTGCATTGCTTAACTTCAGTGATCTCACGAGAACTGGTGTGTCCAACGCATCTTGGCCGTTAACATGTTCAACTAAAGGAACAACCAACCTTTTTTCCCCCGCTTATGGCAGGGTCGGGTACCCATCTTTCTCCCTCTGAATGGATACACGGGTGATCTGTTACAATGTATTTTGACGCAGCCGGCTGCCGACCGACCACAGCTGCTATACTTATTGATCGTCAGCCTACTGTCCGTCGAGGCACTCTACCGACCCCAGGTCTGAACGCCTACACCTGGAAATTTTGCCTCATCTACCCGTTCCATAGTAGAACCTGCCTCGGTGGCGCAATCCAGTATCGAACCTGGAACCACTAACGAAATCATCGAGCAATTTTCATTCCCAATCAAGTGACCGGCTGAACAAAGGGTCAGTTAAACAGTGTAGTCACTTTCCGTCACGTTCCAGCAGGATGGTCAACATTGCAGAGAACGTCCTATTTCGGACCATAAATACAGTACACTGATACCACCCCCACACACGTCCTCATTACCAAATAATCTTTCACACCCACACAAAGAAAATGAGCGCCACCACAAAAACGTCCCAGTCTCATCGATTCCGTCAGGGAGCCTGCCCCCATGCCCTCCACCCCCAGTAGAGGAACAATTCATCAATTGTGCATTATTCTACCGGATATTAATTGGTACACGACTACAAAATGAGGGGGCGGGGGCTCCCCTATATTATTGGGCAATGTACCGATTTTTGTCGATTTCGGCCTGAGAACAAATACCCTCGCGGTTAGGGGGCAAAAACAAGCCTCTTGCAAGGAAAAAAGGGGGTGTGTGGTAGTATCTTAAAAGACTCTGCCCCCATCTTCTCATTCCCCTATTTACAGGCCTATTAAAAATTCAGACGTCTCTGGCTGGAAAACTCAGCCGATCTTAAGTCAACCACCAGCCGCCGTTAAAAACTCAGCCGGTCTTACGTCAGCCACCAGCCGCCGTTAAAAACTCAGCCGGTCTTAAGTCAGCCACCAGCCGCCGTTAAAAACAGCCGGTCTCAAGTCAACCACCAGCCGACGAAAAAAAAAACTTCTTAACAAAGATAGCCGACGTAGAAATTAGCCGAAGCGCCACCTTCTTCACAGGCAGGTGTGATAAAGAACAGGGGGTGGAATGGCCGATTGGCGGTGGTGAGCAAGGGGAGAAGGATGATTGGTCCCTTACCGACACATCATCTGTTTCACTCTTTTGCCATCAGGTGCGCTGGTGTCAGCCGCACTAAGTTAATGGGACAGACATCGGGTGTTTTAAACGAAAACAGTATTTGCACCAAAGGGGAGAGCAGGGGAGACAGGCGGCGAGGCGGAAGGGGACGTCGTGAAGGTGGGGAGGTGGAGGAGGGGCGGGGAGAGAGAGAGGAGGCGGAAGGAGGTGTGGCTTTCGATTCAATTTGGAAATTGTGCGTGACAGCGTCATTTAATTTCTCGCATGGCAGCTCCTCAGTAGACGGACGAAGCTGTAAATAATCCGAGGGAAGGGTGAGAGGGGCGATGAAGGTGAGGTAGCCACCGGACACACAAACACCCTCCCCCCACCCACACTGAAGCTCCTCCCCATTTCAATTCGCACACCCATACAGCACATACACAGAGAAGGTGTAGTAGAGAGAGTAAGACCGGAATGTGATTCTACAAGGGTGAGGAAGACGATTGCGGGGAGGGGGCGGAGAGAGAGAGAATGAGGTGCGAACCCCGTCGAAAGTGTCCCTTCCGGTTACTAGTCGTACGACGAAAGCCGTCATCTGTCGATAATAAAAACTGAGTGACCCCTCCCACACATTTCTCAGCATGCGAGGATGAGGTGACAGACACACAATAATACGGCGAGAGAGAGAGAGAAGGGGGAGAAAGAGGTGTGTGTGTAGGGGGCGGGGGCGTAGGGTGAGAGGAGGATGAAAATGACGAGTGCGTGTGACAGGACAAAGGGGAAGGAGGGAGAGGGAGGAAAGTTGAAGGCACCGCCTCTATTATCATGTCTGGCAATTGAACAATGTCAGCATTTCCGGCGCATGCCAATTAACACCTTATCACCACCGCCAACGACGCTCCTTTGTTACCTGTCGTAGTTGTCATTGGAACGATAACGACACAACCCTTTCCCTCCCCACCTCTCCTCAAGTACAAATAAACGACACACCACTCACTCATCGTTATTGTCCTCCTCCCTTCAACTGACCTCTTGACCCTTACCTCAAATTTGACGTCGTCCTCCACGCAGACACCATTGTTTTATAAACAAGTACCCATTCCCCCTCTCTCTCTCTCTCTACCTGGCCCACCTCTCCTTTTTCCTCCCCCCTCCGCACTACGACATTCCTCCTATTATCTATCTACTGTATTGTCTGTTACCCGCCTCACCTTACCGCACCCCTCTCACCTCTTTCCGCCCAACCCAACATAGAAAACAATTCACAAATTACGGTTAGTTAGTTTGTGGGTTTGGGAGTAAGCCAGGCAGCCCATAACAGGATGAACCCTTAGGAGGCTGCCCACAGGAGATGAGGAGGTAGGTGAAAGGACAAAGAAGAGGGTAAATTTGCAGCACCCAACGTTCTTTACCAACCACCCATGTTAGTATTAACGTGGGCTTGCGCTGCTTAACTTCAGTGATCTCACGGGAGCTGGTGTGTCCAACGCAACTTGGCTGCACCGTCAGTAAAATAAACTCAACAGGACGATGAGGAGGCGGCGGCGGCGACCTCGACAGGTTCAATTTGCAGGAGAGGGCCTGCTATGCCGCCTCTAGAAACGGGCAGTGTGATAGGAACCACTACAGGTTCCGGCTTTTCTCTTAACCATTCGGCATTCCGTGTTACAGGTCGGAATCCAGGCCAGGCTCCATGTGTAAAGGGTTCTTTCCCGTGAAGCGGTCGAGGTGACATCGTACGCACCTTCACACAGACACAGTAGAGACCACAGGCCATTATTTCTTACCATTCCAGGGGGCAGAAGCCTGAGAAGGAGGCAGGCGTTCATTTGGAACTCCTTTACCATTCGTTAAGGTAGATTTGGTTCGGGCCCTTCAACTACAAGGTCATTAAAGCCTCGTCCACTTCATAGGGCAGGGACTACACAGACACTACACTCATGTGACGATTATTGGGTATTAGCGGTACCCAGTTTTCCCAAGCGGCCACCCATGGCAGTACTAGCTGGTGTTGCGTTGCTGAACTTCAGTGATCGGACGAGAACTGGTGGGTCCAACGCAATGAGCCGCTCCCACGTTAGGGCAAGAGAAGTAACCCGCTTCGGCTACCAGAATCGAACCTGCAACTCAAACACTTACGAGTCAAGAAAATCAACACTAGAGGTCGTCAGACGGCAGATGAAGAAGGTTGGACAGCTTCCAATTCCAACTCCCACGTGACCACAGTCTTTTTTTTATGTTTCATTGATTCCCCGATAGGACGAGACGCGACGCGACGCTCGTGCTGCTGAAGCACGTTCCTAACGACCACTGTTAACAATAGAAAAGATGGGGTACGAACGTGGATCGCACGCACTGCCCAACAATGACGTGGGTCACTTTGACCGTGCCCTCGGGTCCGTCAAAAGAGGTTATTGACACTGGGTAGACGTCAGACGTGAGCACGAATGTGGCACGCATACTCGTTCCCCTCCTTCAAATATACACCACCCTCCCACCTATCTCCTTCCCTCTCCCGTCTACACAAAGACCTCTCTCTCTTAACCCCCTCCCTGCCCCTCTCCATTCCCATCCCTCACGTGGCAGGCCCTCCATCATCACCCCACGAGCAGAGGCGCAAGTTCAACATCTCAACACAATTCAAAACTCACTCACATTCGAATGGGGCTCTCCAGAATCTCAGCGACAATTATTAAAGACAAGGAGGCTGTTCCATAAAATACGCGTCGGAAGAAAAAAAAACTACTAGCCCTTTTCCTGCCTATGACAGGGTCGGGTACCCATCTTGTCCCTCTGAATGGACACAAGGGTGATCTATTGGACACTGTTTTTCCACAGCCGGTTGCCGACCAAACCTGCAACTCCTATGCTTGTTTATCATTGGGCTACTGTTCGTTGGGACACTCCACCTCCACCGGACGTCAGGTGTGAGTGGGGGCGAGCTCATACCCCTCGAAATCTTGTCTCACGTACCCGTTGCATAGTAGGGAGGGTTCTTTGACTTGCAAACGCCATCGTACACCACACGGGACCTCCGTTTTACTTCTCAATCGAAGGAAGGCACACTCGGACCATCTCTTTCTCTCTCTCGCCCGAAAGACGCCAACCCGCTTCGGTCGAGTATCGAACATAGAACCAGTGATGCAGTGGCCGAGCACGCTACCAACTGCGCCACCGAGGCGAGTTATTACACAACGGGTAGGTGAGGCAAAATATGCAGCCCCAACAAACAGCAGACCGAAGATAAATAAGCATGGGCGTTGGAGCTTGGGTCGGCAGACGGCTGCGGAAAAACCCCGACCCTGCCACAGGCGGAAAAAGGGGCCGTAGTTA
>JAAFCE010006156.1:18685507-18699749 GCA_013389805.1 Trigoniulus corallinus
CCTGGGAATGTAACCTCATCTACCCGTTGCGTAGTAGAGAGGGGTCTTTGACGTGCAAATGCCATCCTACACACCACACAGGATATCGGTTTTACAACTCATCCGAAGGAAGGCACACTCGGGGCCTCTCTTTCTCTCTCTCGCCCAAAAGGAGTTAACCCACCTGGGTGTAGTATCGAACCTAGAACCACTGACACAGTTACCGAGTACTCTATCCACAGCGCCACCGAGTCGGGATTACCCCAGCGAGCATAGAGGTTACAGCTTTGGTCGGCAACCGGCGGCGAAAAAAGCTGTCCAATAGATCACCGTTCGTTGGGTGTTTTTGGGCCCTTTCAACTACAAGGTCATTAAAGACCCGTCCATTGCGTAGTCCCAAGCGGCCACCCATGTCAGTACTAGCTGGGGTTGCGTTGCTTAACTTTAGTGATCAGACTAGAACTGGTGTGTCCAACGCAATAAGCCGCTCTTACAAGATGGGTACCCGACTCTGCCATTGGCGGGAAAAGGGGTTAGGGGTTGCAGCATTTGGATACCGTATTGTCCGAATCTGGTAATGCGATCGCCACAGTTGGTTCTGCCAAGTCCGTTCCGTGGCAACTGAAAACTGATACGTTGCAAGAGACCAAGTCACAAAATACGTGAATCCTTCGATCCGGTATATAACGTAGCGGTTGGGTTTTTAAGAAAAGAAAAAGAGGGGGTGGGGGGCTACTCACGTTACGCGCTTCGTGAGAAATGTCGACTTCTGCACTACCCCGTGAAAAAAAATTATCATTTGCTCATCCCTGAGGAGGGACGGGAAGGAGTGTTCTATAATGAACAACTAGCACAATGCCACGCCCAATAGAGTTGTTGTTTTGGGGGAGAAACAGCAGGACGAGGGGAGCGAAGTTGTCAAGGAGAGAGAGAGAGAGAGAGAGAGGGAGAGAGAAAGGACAATATGAATTTGGGGACAACGAAAAAAACCGGTGGAGAAGGCAAGCCGTGTGGGGGATCCGAACGCAGCAATTGTTTGCAACAGCTCCGCCTTAAAAATGACTAAGTCATTAGGGACTAGTAGTGTTCCATCCGCCCAATCCATGGAGCAACAAGGCGTGCCATAACATCATTAAACGCACTCTCTCGGGATCCACCTGCCGCCGCCGCCGCCTTTCCTCCTGACCACCTCAACTACCTTAATTCCTAACGCCTTGACACAAGGCCTTCATAATATAGTCGTTGCCAGCGCCGCCACTGTTGTCGTCGTCGCTAGTGTCGTTGGTTTCCATCATATTCAGAATGTTCCAGGGCTCTCTCTTCCACTGCAGGGGTGCTGACACCCAGTCATTATGCAGATACCTTAAGCCAATGACTCACTGCCCACTATCTCTCTCGCCTTCTCCCTCCAAAAAAAAAAAAAAAAATAAGCGCGACACGCATGCACATATCTTCAACTCGCCGCTACGAGGCGCTCCTTTTAACACTGACACACCTCTGGAACGATGACAACAACCAGGGAAAGTTCGACACCCTTGCATTTGAGTGGTTTCACATTCCTCAACTCATTTTAAATGACCTGCCCTGCCTCTTCTCTGGAAGTTAAACATTTCGGGGACCCTCAGCCAGCCTCAGTGGTCGTGACTCTCCCTCTGAGACTTTTAAAATTTCAACAAAAGAAAGGTAGCAACACTCAGTTCAACAGGTGTGTCTATTAATGACTCTGTAAGCTAACAGCGTAGGTCACAGAGTTCGAGTCCCATCGTCACAAAACCTATTTGTTTTAAAAAAAACATTCATCTCCGTCCTACACAACGCCATCCGACGGAACGAACTACCAACAAGACTGCCAATGGATTGAGTATGCGCAAACCATGAGCTGACGGACCTGCCAACACCGGAAGTCCCTCCTCGAATTTCGAGCCAGCCGAATTCGAATTCCTACAAGGTCAACCAACCAGCCAGTCTATCACACCCTGTCGTCTCTGAACGACAGCTCCTTACCGGTACTTTCGGTCTTCAATACAATGTTCGATTACTGTGTCAGAGGTTCGAGGTTCGATCCTTGATAGGTTACTTTCGGATGAACAGCAGAGAGAGCGGTCTCAAGAGCGCCTCCGATGGCTCCGTTGAGTTACCATGTCAGTTGTAAGTCAAAGAACCCTTTCTGCTACTCAACGGCTAGATGAGGCAAAATTTCCAGGTGAAGGAGTTCGCGCCCTGGAGTCGTCGGTGGAGTGCCCCAACGAACAGTAGACCGACGATATGAATAAACATAGAGGTTGTAGGGGCATTAGGTCGGATATCAGCCGGCTGTAGCAAAATACCGTCCAACAGGTCGCCCATGTGTTCATTCAGAGGGACAAGATGGGTACTCGACCCTGCCACAGACGGGGAAAGTGGGGGTAGTAGTTGTTTTTTTGTCTTCAGTGCATTAAGAAAAAAAAGCAACTCCTAACCCCTTTTCCGCGTATGGCAGGGTCGGATCGGATACCCATCTTGTCCCTTTGAATGGACACAAGGGTGATATGTTGGACAGCGTTTTTCCACAGCAGGTTGCCGCCCAAAGCTGCAACCCGTCGGCCTACTGTTCGTTGGGGAATTCCACCTCCACCAGACGCAAGGAGGGAGTGGGGAGCGAGCTCTTACACCTCGAAATGTTGCCTCATCTACCCGTTGCATAGTAAAGAGGGTTGGTTCTTAGTCGTGCAAATACCGTCGTACACCACACGGGACCTTGGCTTTACTTGTCATCTGACGGAAGGTCCTCTCGGGACCTCTCTCTCTCTCTCTCGCCCAAAAGAAGCCAACCCATCTCGGATTAGTATCGAGTTTAGGGACCACTGACGCAGTTACCGAGCGCGCTACCCACTGCCGCCACCGAGGCGTGATCCAATGCATTAAGAAACACAAGAAAACTAACTCCTAACCCTTTTCCCGCCTATGGCAGGGTCGGGTACCCATCTTGTCCCACTGAATGGACATAAAGCGATATATTGGTCATAGTTTCTTTTCTGCAGCCGGTTGTCGGCCAAAGCTGCACCCCTAGGATTATTTATCGTCGGTCTAGTGTTCGTTGGGGAATGCCACCGACGCCAGGGGGCGAGCTCCTACACCTGGAAATGTTGCCTCATCTACCCGTTGCGTAGTAGAGAGGGTTCTTTTACGTGCAAGTGCCATCGTACACCCACACGGGACCTCGGTTTTACTTCTCCTCCGAAAGAAGGCATACTCGCGGCTTCTCTCCGGCCGGAAAGAAGCCGACCCACCACGGTCCACTACTGGCGCAGTTGCCGACCGTGCTAACCACTACGCCACCGCGGCGGGTTAGGAAACACAAGAAGTGCAGCAGCGCCACCATTTGCAGGGAAAGAAAACAATTCAAATAATAGAGAGTTTTCTGGTTGCGGTTCTATCCGACGTACGCTACGCAATGCAGACGAATTGTCAACTGCGCAAACTCAGATACGGCGTGCGTCTGCGCAGTTCACGATTCGTCTGCACTGCGTAGCGTACGTCAGATAGAACCGCAGCCAGAAAACTCTCTATTAAAAGCTAAGAGTACACTTTGGATAGGGGCGAGTAGAGGGCACAGCAAAAGGGCTGCTGAGGTGTAAAACAAGGGGGGGGGAAGGGGAGGGGGTAGAAATGTGAAGGATAATAAACGATGGATACGGACTAAGGGAGTTTGTCGAAAAGGGCCCGCCGTCCCCTTATCTTTCATCATCATTTTCACTTTCTCCTCCTCAGTTCTTTTCCAAGTGAGCAGAGAAAGAAATTGCCATCAGTGACGACAGCGGGCGCATGCGTAGTAGCCATTTCTAAAAAGAACGTCGGCGAAAAAAAAAAAAAGAACACGCTTCCCCCACCTCCCATAACCCATCACGAGGAAACACGCGCGCGCGCGAGCGCACGAGATTGGCAGCGCGTGATCGAAACAAACGCCTACAGGGTGGCAAGCAAGTGGGGAAAAAAAAAGAACAGTGACAGTGAAGGAGAAGAAGAAAATGGAAAAGGATTGTCAGAAAAGAAAATGAAGGAGGGACGGAAGGGGGGATGAAGAGGGGATGAGGGGAGTGGGAGGGGAGAAGGAGAAACAAACGTGAAAAGTCGCGATCGATGATTTTTCTATACTCCCAAAGTTAAGCCTCCAATTTCCCGACACACCCCTTAACGCCTACCAACCCCCTCTCCCATCACATCTCCCTTTATCATCATCATCATCACTCCGGCCTAATCCTCACGTGCCCGTTTTTCTATTCCCACCTACCCTCCTTCTCCTCCTCTACGTCAAGTCTACGCAGCGTTTCACAGCGGGTGGTGCACGTGCACACGCACAAAAAAAAAGAACAATCCGCACGCACACATGTCTCGTGCCAGCTTACGACTAAAAACCAACTCCTAACCTTTTTTTCCGCCTGTGGCATGGTTGGGTACCCATCTCGTCCCTCTGAATGAACACAAGTGCGATCTATTAGACAATTTTTTCCGAACTGACCAAACCTGCAAGCACCCCTATGCTTATTGATCGTCGGTTGGGGTACCCCCCCCCCCCACCAGACGCCAGGATGGAATAGGCTGGGAGTGTTGGGAAGAAATCCGAGCTCTTGCATCAGGAAATTTTACCTCATGCACCCATTGCATAGTAGAGAAGATTCTTTGAGGTGCAAATGCCATCGTACACCACACGAGACCTGGGGGAGCGGCAAATTTCGTTGGACACACCAGTTCTCGTCTGATCACTGAAGTTAAGCAACACAACCCCAGCTAGTACTACCATGGGTGGCCGCTTGGGAAAACTGGGTACTGCTAATGCCCCCCCCCAAAAAAAATCGTCGCATTAGTGTAGTGTCTGTGCAGTCTCTGCATAAGAACCACACTGTGGACGGGGCTCTAATGACCTTGTAGGTGAAGGGCCCTAAAAACACAACCAAACAACAAACGGGACCTGGGGTTTATCTCTCATCCGAAGGTTGGCGCGCACGCCGAGCATCTCTTTCTTCCTCGCCCCGGTAAAGAAGCCAACCCACCTCGGTCCAGTATCGAACCTAGAACCACTGACGCAGTTACCGTGCAAGCCACCTAGGCGGGATTCGTGCCAGCTCGCGACTTCCATCCAAAAATCGTTCCTCATTGGTGCAAATGGAGGTGGAGAAGGCAAAGGAATAGGAGGGTGTGTGCTGGCTTCTCCCTTTCTCTCTCTCTTCATTTAAGCCAATCCACCATTCATTGATCCAGATCCAAACACTAGCCCAATCCGCCCCCTGGTGTCTGCTGATGTCACCTCTCTCGCATTATTACTAGTACCACTCTTTTCACTCCAAGTTCCATCATCTCATTCTCTCCACTCCCCCCCCTCTTTCTCTACTCCTCGGTTTCCTTCCACTTCTCTCTCTCTCTCGCTCTCTCCCCCTTAACTCTCCATCTCCCCAGCCCCTCTGTTGTGAAGGATCACACCCCCTCCCCTAAAGCCCTTCACAACCCATTCACTTCGACGTGGCACGTACATCTCAAATGCTTCCGAAGACGAAGATCTATATCGACTTTCCAATCAACCCAAACAAGGCGCCACTCTTTAAAATCCCCAAGCAGCGCCGTAGAAAGAGACGACGTCGTTGTCGACGCACATCCATACTCGAGGGGGGGGGGCAGTGTGGGGAAAGGGAAGAGGCGTGGAGCGAACAAGGGAGGGGGGATGTGGAGGGAGAGGGTAGGAGTGCAAGGAGACACACACACAGAGAGAGAGTGTGTGGAAGAAAAGAAGAGATAGGAAGATGAAGCGCCCCCCTCTCACACACACATCACAGAGAAGGAGCGTCATAGAGAACGACTTGGGAGGAATGGAACGACGAGGAATAGGTACAAAGAACGAATACACTTCAACAAGTTTAAAGAGGAACCTACCACATCTGGCGCGCCACACACGGCCAGGCGACAATCACAAAGAACGGAAATAAGGCGCTGTCGGAGGTAAAAGGAAGAAAAAGAACAGGAGGGGTTTAAACGAACACCAAGAGGGGTTTGGGGGGGGGGGGCAGAGGTTCGTTGGGTAAAGGGGACGGGAAAGGATGGGTGGGCCGAAAACAACAGGAGGTGAAAGGTGAAAAAGAGTGCAACGAGGAAATGAGAAAATAGGATAAAAGAGGGCTCAGAGGCTGAATGAAGCACGACCGACCACCAGGGGGCCACATGCCGCCATAACACTCCCACACCCCTCTTTTTTTTTCTCCTTCCCACCCGTCCCAAACCATTCTTTCTTTGTGTCGTCGTTGGCAAGGTTCGATCCCCCTACCCCTCTCCTCTTCCTTCCTCCTTTGAGAGCATACTTGAAGCGCTCTCTTATTAACAACCCCATTGACGTCACAACGGCCATACAAAATTAAACACGTCTTTCGGGACAGCTCGCCCCCCACCATACCCGAAATTGGGCGGAGTTTTTTTTCCCCGCCCCGCCCCCACTCCCTCTTCAGTTCATGATCACGCATGCGTTAAAGTAGTCAGTCTACTCCACAAAGTTTTTGCTAAACAGCGGATCGCGACCCCTTGCTTGTTTTGTTGGTGTTCTAGGGCCCTTCAACAACAAAGGTCATTCGAGCCCCTTCCACTGTGTAGAGTGGAAGGGGCCATCCATGTTAGTACTAGCTGGGGGTTGCTTTGCTTAACATCAGTGATCAGACGAGAACTGTGCGACCCCATGGCGATTTTGTTGTCGTTTGTTTGTTTTAGGGCCCTTCAACTACAAGGTCATTAGAGCCCCGTCCACAGTGTAGCTCTTATGCAGAGACTGCACAGATACTGCACTAATGCGACGATTTTTGGGTATTAGCAGTACCCAGCTTTCCCAAGCGACCACCATGTCAGTACTAACTGGGGTTGCGTTGCTTAACATCAGTGATCAGACGAGAACGGTACGACCCCATGGCGACTTCAACGCGGAATGGAGCAGAGGTGGGTCTAAACGTAAAGAAAAAGGACAGTGGGGTCCGGTTTATTCGACTAGGCATTGCAACAAACGTAGGGGGAAAGACGGAAGTGAGGGTGGGCGGTCAGTTTATTCGACTGGACATTACAGAATTTAGGATGGGCAGAGATTAGAAGTAAATGCAGGGTGCGAACCCTGCTGCATCCCACCTCCAACTCTGCCATACACAGGCTATCTGCACCCTGATGATGATGATAATGGCGAACTGAATAAAAGCAACTCCTAACCCTTTTCCTGCCTATGGCAGGGTCGGGTACCCATCTCGTCCCTCTGAATGGACACAAGAGTGATCTATTAGACCGTTTTTCCGTACCCGGCTGACATCCGACCAAACCTGCAACACCCCTATGCTTATTGATCGTCGGTCTACTGTTGGTTGGGGCACCTCTACCTCCACCAGACGCCAGAAGGGAGGGAGGGGGGGCGAGCTCCTACACCTGGAAAATTTAGTCTCCTCTGACCGTTGCGTAGTAGAGGGGGTTCTTTGACGTACTGATGTCATCGTACACCATGCGGGACCCTGGGTTTTACTTCTTATCCGAAGGAAGGTGCATTCGGGGCATCTCTCTCTCGTCCGGTAAAGAAGCCAACCCACCTCAGTCCCGTATCGAACCTAGAACCACTGTCGTACTTACCGAGCACGTTACCCACAGCGCCACCGAGGCGGGATAATGACGAGCGGCATCACAATGCAAAATGTGGCACTCCTGCTGTGGGCTGCAGCAGTGCCGTAACGAGGGCGTGGCGAAGACGGCGGCCGCCACGGGCGCAGGTTTTTGTCATTATTGGGTTACGGGGATACGCAAATTAGACCCTTGCCACAGGCGCTTCATACCCTCGTTACGGCTCTGGGTCGCAGTCCTAAACGCATTGCATTTCGAATCACGGGTCGACGGAAATGGCGTCAAAAATGGACAATGACGTCACTTTAGGTTTATGTAGCATTCGTCTGTCCACTTAGTGAGAGGTCATTCGCCGACAACAGGGCAAAGAGGAAGAGGAGGACGAGGCGATCTGAACTTGAGAGGGTTGCTAGGAGGTCCACACGTCCGCGGAAATTTAATACTACAGCGCACGTGACGTCAGCATGATGCACCAGCATCACCACCCTCACCTCACCGTAAAGAAGAAATGTTGCCACGGTGTCCGCACACACCAGTGCGTTCGGTTTGCTAATGATGACCACAGCCAGAGTAAAGGCGTAGGGGGGGCGGGGGATTGCAGACTCCAACGGAGGGAGTCGAAAGAAAGCGTGACGTCATATCGTCACTATGGAAGCCTGAAATTTGGAAACGGGTTGTAAATGTCGGCCCTGCCTCTCCAATGCCGCCAGCCGTTATCCGGGTCAACACAACAACAAGCGACGTAAAACGAATGATGACCCTTACGTGAAGACGAGGTGGGGAGGGGGCGGGGGAGAAATAAAGGAACGGTCACAAGCAGGACAGTGTTCAGTAAAACCGACAATAATAATTACTACTTGTCGCTCTCGCTACTAATACTGCCACGGCCAACAGTATCATCATCACCCCCTATTCGTTCTAAAACTGTTGGTCAGTGAACTGACCAACCCGTCGCACGCTATCCTAGCTCCTCTTCAAACATGGCTCGTTATTTGAGGCAACGGGGTGGAGAGGAGGAGTCACGAACCAGAGAGGAATCTGTCGAAACTTAAATGTCATCCCAGTCAGTCCCTTTATCCCACGCGTCGCACACAAATTAAGTGGACAGTAAGGGAGCAAACACAGCGTTGATATTTGACCAAATCCCCCGGAGACTCATTGTCCAACGAGTACTTGACCATCCGAAGAGAGAACCCACCACGCTAATCTTAGCAAATGACGGTTGATCGAGGAGCACGAGCTAAAATGGTGGTCCGTTGTACGTTGCTAGGCAACAGGACAAGGCGTCGAGAACTACTGCACGTGACGAATCGAACAAAAGTACGGGACACGCGCAACCTATCGTCAACTTCCTTAAATAGAAATTGGAATCAAATATCGTCGTTGGCAAGGGAGAGGGGATAGTCATCAATTACGATTCCCGTGATACCGACAGGTCCTGTGGCGTCACTATCGGGGGTGCGGGCCGCACCGGGTTGACACCACTCGCACCATGACAAATGGGGTGACACCAAAACAGAAAAAGGAACAGAGCGGCGCTTTTTTTCGAAAGGGGGGGGGGGGGTGACACCATGGTGTCACGGCACCGGGTGACGCCAACCCTAATGATGCCTCTGGACAGGTCAGCTTAGCCTCTGCCTAACCTAGTCAGACAACAAATCGAGGGAAACCGTGGTGCCCCCACTTGAGTGGCCTACATATGACCTCTGAGGAGAACAGATCGCGACGAGAGAGAGAGGTAGTGACCAATAGAGGGCAGTTGGCGATTGTGATGCACAAAACCCTCTCTAGTCCTCCCCATTGAATAAACACCTGGTAAGGGTAGAGCAAGGCCCCTCAGGGACCTCTTACAAACTAATGTCGCGATGTGTGCCACCACCTTTTCACTCATTCCCCATTCAACAGGTTATCATTAGATCACGCGACCTCTGCTCGACCGCAATCCTGACGTGGGACACGATACCATTGCGCGAGTGACCACTGCGCTCTGACTCGGTAATATCCATCCTCCCCCCCACTTCGCTCTGCTCAACTCTCAGGTGCACATTCTCAGGACTCCACACAAAGGGCGGCATGAACTCCGTTCACTGACCCATATGTATGTGAGGTGGTGGATAGGGAGGGCAAAGAGTGCGAGAGATGCGCGATGATGACAGCATAAGGAAGGGGTGCTTTGGCCCGGCTTGACCCTTAAAAGCTAATTTCCACCACCTTGTCCGTCTTCAAAAAATACTCAAACAGCATCAGAGTGTTAAAATGTAATCGGCGTCAAGAATATAACAACCGCATGATGGATGACCCTCCTCCTCCTCCTCCTCCGCAGGAGATGGAGGGGGGGGGGGAGTCATGCAGGTAACAAGAGGTGGGAAATGCAGGTAAGGCAAAGGTCAACACACAACTCCAGTCTCCTTCACACCACCGCCCACAAACACCCATCACAATATAAAATGTTCGACCACCAGGTGGCAGCCAACGTCAAGCAACACGTATAACACACGCGCCGCGATGAATCGGCTAGCCGACACCTAGGCGGCTTGAATGCTAGCGCTTCGCAGTGCCCTCTAAAATCGGCTAGAACGGCTCATCAACTACATTTTACGGAGCTGTAGGCGGTTAGTACCTGGCAGCAGGCAGACGGCTAAGAAGCAGTTGCCAACGGCGCGTCACAGTCTCACATAGAAGATACTGCCGCATCACGCTAGATGACACCACCAGTCAGTCAACCTTTACAAATATTAATTTTTCGTCACAGGACGCGCATGCGCAATCTACACTTCCCACTAATACACCGAAACGCAAAAAAAAAAAGGTGGGAGAAAGAGCACACATCATTGTTGACGATCAATTTACCTGTTGCCCTCTTTGTTGAAGGGCAGGGCGGTTGGGAGGAACAGGACCGAGGGGTATAAGGGGAATGAGAGAGAGAGAGAGAGGGAAAAGAGAAGAGGAGGGGAAAGGAAGCAGAAAACTAGCCGTGGGAATAAAGTGTCTGTCCCAACTCCAGCTACCCCTCGTTTATTCCTTGCCTACCCGCAGCAGGACAGAACCCATTCAGGTGTACGTGTAGATCTATCCTCCCCTCCTCTCACGTTAACGGAATGGAAGATCATCCCCTCTCTCTCTCTCGCTCCCCATCCCCGCAGAGAGCGTCAGAGAGGTTTTCGCCGTCTCCTCCTAATAGGCCAATCCCCTTAGCAGCGGATGTGCATAATTAGACCTCTCATCCTTCGTCCATTTTCAACTTATCCACCCACATCCCTAAATAGCGAGCCCTCTCTCCCACTCCACATTTATTTTCGACGTGTGAAAAAAAACGCGAGCCAATGACGACCAAGATAGGAAAGCAGGACAACAGCGAGAGAGATGTCTAGTTACGAGGTGGGAAGGGGGAGGGGGGGTCAGAGAGGGCTGTAAAGGAAATGGCAACGTGGGGACGGGCAGGAGGAGGATAAGAAGAGCGCGTACGTGTGAGGTACCAAAAAAAAGCGAAAGAGGAAGAAAGAGATGACAAACATTTTCCTTCACCCCTTCCCATCTCCCTTCTTCCACTGCATATACACACACACACCCTAACCTCCGCCCTTTTCTCACCCCTTAGACTCCCCTCAGTCATCCTCAAATAACAGCAGCGTGTTATTTACAAATCTGTCAGAATGGCAAGTGGTGGTAGCGGTGGGGAAGAGAGGGAGAGAGAGAGAGGAAACTAGAAAAAAAAAAGAAGGTCCGAAAGAAGAATCAGGGGCATAAACAGCAGCAGCAGAAGAAGAGGGGTGTAAGAAATGAAGGAGGAACCAACTCTCTACGCACAACGCCATTATTTCAACTGTGTCGCCATCTTGTCTGTTATCGACCCTCTCTCCAACAGCGAAGACGACGAGGAGGAGTACATGGACCCCTCACGAACTTTAATATCTCAACCCTAGGAGGCAAAGACAGGATGGGATGATGGAAATGAAGGGAAGGGTGAGAGGTTAAACCGAAGAGGAGGGAGGGGGGAGAGCGACAGATAGAGAGAGGGGAGAGAGAGAGAGAAGAGGCCCTACATAGGGTCAACCAAAGGGGAGAACGGCAGAGATAGAGAGAGGAGGGGGGGTGGAGGAAGAGTAGAGACCCAACACAGGAAGTCCAGTTCGTTAGCATTTAAGGAAACTCGATAAAGGTAAAACAAGGGTCAATGTGAAGGAAGGGGGCGGGGGGAAAGAATTTTTGCTAGCTAACGAGCATAGTGGACATCATCGTGTTTTAAGAAAAAGGTGAAAGGACAGTGAGGGAAGGGTTATAAGACGGCAGAACGGACGTAGAGGAGGGTGAGAAAGAGAAACGTGGTGAAAAATGGCGGTGGGACGAGTGGCAAACTAGGTGGTAGAAGGGTTAAAAAAAAAAAATAAATGGACATCTTCATTCATCCCACCACAAAACATCAGATGGACAACATCACACTTATATAAGAAACATAATTTCTTTATCCAGAAAGAAAGGAAATATGATAAAGTGATATTAAAAACAAAAAACGAGATTAAATGATATAACCGACTTACACGACTCTCTCTCTTTATCGTCATTATTTTAGGCAGCAGAGGAGAAAGGTTTCTGTCTCAGTTTATAGTTTGAAAAAAAAAGAAAATTTAAAATTAAAAACAAAAAATTGTTCAGATCATAGAAGAAAGATATAATAAAGGTGAAATTATTATTATTATTATCAATAATTTACAGTATTCAATTTCTAATGTATCGATTTCATCACGTGGTTCAAAATGACGCTTTTTATCTTATCGGTCATCATTGGTCATCATCATCATCACACACAAATACCACAACTCGAGTAGAACGGGGTCAAATTATGACCAACAAAAAATAAATAAATAACACCTACGGCAGAGGTAAACAACAACAACAAAAAAAAACCAAAAATAACAACAATGACGACGCGACCAACGCCACTAAAACACCATTCGTGTCAACATCACCTGCAGTCTAAATAGAGAACTATCCACTACTTAAAGCGCCGTTGCAATCAACCCAACATTCGATTCTTAGGCCGAGAATTCTAACAGCGCTTTAGCTCGCGAATCGCTCCATTATTCCCCCCAAGAAACGAAATACCGTATTTATTCTAATTAACAGCGCTATCCAATAACCGGCGCACTGTTTATTAAAGGAACTGAATTCTTCATCATACTGTTATCCCGCCTGTGCCAGGGTCGGGTCTGTGGGTCTATTGAACATGATCTGACTGGGGGCAACTCCAGCCAGGCGTCTGGAACCCACAGGAATATTAGCTGGGTTGTCTATAGGGGAGGAGGTGCCTTATTAAAGGTAATTAAATATAAACAGCAACTCCTAATCCTTTCCCCGCCTATGGCAGGACCGGGTACCCATTTTGTCCCCCCGAATGGACATAGGGCGATATATTGGTCATAGTTTTTTCTGCAGCCGGTTGCCGGCCAAAGATGCCTCCTCTACGCTTATTTATCGTCAGTTTATGTTCGTTGGGGAATGGAGCTCCAGGGGCGAGCTCCTCCACCTCGAAATTTTCCCTCATCTACCCGTTGCATAGTAGAGAGGGTTCTTTTTCCGTGCAAGTGCCATCGTACACCCCACGGGACCTCCCTCGTTTTTACTTCTCATCCGAAAGAAGGCACACTCGCAGCCTCTCTCTCTCTCTCACCCGAAAGAAGCTGACCCACCTCGGTTGAGTATCGAACCTGAAACTACTGGCGCAGTTGCCGAGCTTGCTAACCACTAGGCCACCGCGGCGGGCTTGTGATTAAATATAAGCAGGCGCGCCGTTTATTAGAATAAATACGGTAGACTACGTCGCACGCCCGCTCCATTCATCATCCTCATACCTTTATCCCGCCTGTGGCAGAGTCCGGTCGGCGGGGGTTCTAGCCCTCCAACTCCCGCCCATCTACCCCACCAGATCCTAGTCTACCCCCCCCCCCCCCACACCCACACACGCACTACTACCATATCCTTAATGACAACCTGCTTTGGCCTCCTCTCCGCCCCGGAGGCCCCAACCATTCCTGAAATCGATCTAACGCCGATATCTTATTACGAGAAAGAACAAATTGCAACAGGACAAACTGACCATATATGACGAAATAGCCCCTCCCACCCACCGACCGCCTCAGATTTGAAAAAAAAATTCCTACTGCGCATGTGTCATGTGCATGACGCCATCCTACTCCACCTCTTCCCCGAATGCAGGTTCTATTCCAAAGGAAGCCAAAGGACATTTTTTGTGTGTGCGATGGACCATTTTTATTTTATTTCACCTTGTCAAAAAAAGAAAGTGACGGTCGAGGGGGACCCCGGTCGAGGTGGGGGTTTGAGAGGCTAAAGGGGAAAGCGGGACAGGGGAGAGGAGGGTGAAAACTCTCCACTACTAGCCTACGTGAATAGTGCAAACATAACCTCTAAATAAAAATTTCGCTCAGAGCTTCTACCCCGCCCCATAGCTCAAGCCACAAACAGTTTCAGGGTCACCAAAGCACAATTAGACCCCCTCACCCTCCCTCCTCTATCGCCTTATCAGGAAAACAAATTCCTTCTAGAAATTTCACAATGGCTGTTAGTGAAACTGTCAATTTTCCTTCCTCGTCTCTTCCTATTAATCATCCATTTGTTTAAAGTACCGTCCCGAGAGCGTCCA
>JAAFCE010006156.1:18715867-18730221 GCA_013389805.1 Trigoniulus corallinus
CATCCCAGAGAGCACCACTGACGTCACCATCCCCGTTTTCTTCATTGCTACTTGGGCACTGGGATTTCAAATGGCGTTCTAGAGCAGGAGCGTCGAAGGGGCGGCCCGTAAGGCCTCGAGTTGCGGACCCAATAAGACACGGAGTATCACGCCGCCTCACCTTCATTTACACTGGTCAGTAAGACGAGGATGTGAAAAACGGGTTTCTGCCGCTAGGTGTCATAGATGCGGAGTGCTGCATATTTTAGCAGAAAGCCGCCACGGAGAACGGCTAGCCGACTGAGACCATGATTAGCCGAGGGCTAGTCACTGGTCTCCATTTCTTACGTGAACTCTCTCGCTACTCGCAAAAGCAACTCCTGGCCCGTTTTTCCGCCTGTGGCAGGATCGGGTACCCATCTTGTCTCTCTGAATGGACACAAGGGTAATCTATTGGACGGTGTTGTTCCGCAGCCGGTTGCCGACCAAAGCTACAACCTGAACGCTTATTGATCGCCGGGATACTCCACCTGCCGTCAGGAGGGAGTGCGGGCGAGCTCCTATACCCGCAAATGTTGCCTCCTCTACCCGTTGCATAGTACAGAGGGCTCTTTGACGGGCCAATGTCATCATGCACCACAAGGGACACCTCAGTTTTACCTCTCATCCGAAGGAAGGCGCACGCGGGGCATCTCCCTCTCGCCCGGTAAAGAAGCCAAATCCACCTCGATCCAGTATCGAACCTAGAACCACTGTCGCAGTTACCGAGCACGCTACTCACTGCGTCGCCACCAAGTCGGGATCAACGCTCACTATCAAAATTGTGAAATTAAAGTCATTAGAAAATAAATCGCGGCATCGATTTTTATATTAAACACCCCACCCCTCAGGTCTAACATTGCACTGCAATCCGCTGACCGAGAATAATGACCAGTGGAGAAGTCCACCTTCTCAATAACAGTTGGCCAATTTCATGTCAAAAGGAACTTCACCATAAGGCTTCCCTTAATCACCATCTCACAGGAGAAATGTAATGAGAGTATTGAGGAACTACTCTGATGTCAACAATCAGTGAATGACCTCTGGTTTTAATAACCTAAGGTCGATGACGATGACCATCAGAGAACTCACCCTCTCTCTTTACGGCTGATAAACATCAGGACAACAACTGGGTGTAGTAGACGTGCCCAAGTAACAATAAAGGAAACCCAACAAAGTATAGATACCCTCGTTACGCCTTGGCAGCACAATCTTTAGAACCAATAATCACTGGTCAAGAATCTGCAAGAGATCAGAGGGGGAAAAAAAGCAACACCTAACCATTTTCCCCGCCTATGGCAGGGTCGAGCCACATCTTCCTCTGATGCAGTGACTCCCAACCATTTTCTTAGACCCCCTTTTAAAACAATGGGCTTCGTTGCAATTTACTGCATCCCGCCACGGTGGCACAGTGGGCAGCATTCTCGATAACAACGTCAGTGGTTCTAGGTTCGATACTAGACCGAGGTGTGTTAGCTTCGTTCGGACAACGGAGATAGAAATGCCCCAAGTGCTCCTTCCTTTGGATGAGACGCAAAACTCAGATCCCGTGTGGTGTACGACGGCATTTCTACGTCAAAGTACTCTCCCTACTACGCAGTGGGTAGAGGAGGCAAAAACTCGCCCCTCCGCCCGGCGTGGGTGGAATTCCCCAACGAACAGTAGACCGACGATAAATAAGCATAGGGGTTGCAGCTGTGGTCGGGCTGGTGAAAAAACACTGTCCAATACGTCACCCTTGTGTCCATTCAGAGGAGGGACAAGGACAAGATAGGTACCCGACCCTGCTATAGGCGAGAAAGGATTAGGAGTTACTTGTTTGTCCTAGAAGGAAGTAACCCAATAATGCATTCAAATCAGTTATCGACCCGCTGTAAAATCCCACTGATCCACAGGGGGGGGGGTCGATACCGACCCAGTTGGGAAAAACTGCTCCAAATGGACACAAGTGTGATCTATTGGGACAGTGTTTTTCCACAGCCGATTGCCGACCAATTACTGCAACCCCCGTTAGTTGGGACACTCCACTTCCACCGGGAGCGGCGAATTGCGTTGGACACACCAGTTCTCTCATCTGATCACTGAAGTTAAGCAGGGCAACCCCAGCTAGTACTGACATGGGTGGCCGGTTGGAAAACCTGGGTACTGCTAATACCCAAAAATCGTCGCATTAGTGTAGTGTCTGTGCAGTCTCTGCATAAGAACTATGCTGTGGACGAGGCTCTAATGACCTTGTAGTTGAAGGGCCCTAAAACACCAACAAATCCACTTCCACCGGACGTCAGTAGGCGGGGGAGGAGGGCGAGCTCCTACACCTGAGGAATTTTGCCTGATCTACCCGTTGCCAATGTGACGTGCCAATGCTATTGTATACCACACGGGGGTCCTCTGTTTTACGAAAGGCGCACTCGGGGCTTACCTCTCTCACCGGATAAAGAAGCCAACCCACTTTGGTGTAGGTTCGAGCCTAGAACCACTGACGCAGTTATCGAGCACTACTCATTGCGCCACCGATGGCATAACAAACGTCGCTACCTACTGACACAGTACGCATGCGCAGCAGCCATCATGACTCACCTAAGTAAAGGACATAAAAATGCCAAATTAAGCACACAGTGTGTAAAAAAAATATGAATCATCAATGATAGATAACCTTTAAGAGGATGAGAAACAAGATAAATAAGAAAGGTTGGGTCAACATACCAACTTTAAATTACAGAAATAACAACAGCAACACAGGCATGAATCTCAAAGAGAACAATAAATTACAGGAAGCCGATTACCTCAAGCAGAAAATCATCCAGTCAATTATATATCGAGTTGAATGCATGATGATGGACACAACGACGAAAGAAAACTCTTCACAAAACATCCACAAATTAAATGTAATAATGATATAATTATTTGTGAAATTTGCCACACGCACATTTCACTAACACCCGAAAACGGCTCATCGCCATATTAAAAACCGATTTCGAAATAGAACACACCAACGTTCTCTTTTCCATTTCGAAAAACGACGCCAAAAACCCAGTGTTGTCAGCATAACTCATCTCGAATTCCCCTTTCAACATTAACACAAATCCGCATTATAAACCCTATGCTAACTGAATCCGAATTAAAATATTAAATCCTTGCAGATAGGGAATTAGAAATCCCGCCACGGTGACGCAACTGGTAGCACGTTCGGTAACTGCGTCAGGAGCTCTAGGTTCGATACTGGACCGAGGTGGGTTGGCTTCTTTCGGGCGAGAGAGAGAGACCCCGAGCGCTCATTCCTTCGTTAGTGAAGTAAAACCGAAGTCCCGTGTGGTGCAGTGCACGTCAGAGAACCCTCTCTACTATGCAACGGGTAGTTGAGGCAACATTTCCAGGTGTAGGAGCTCGTCCCTTGGCGTTAGTCGGGTGTCCCCAACGATTACTTTTTGTTTGCGTGACATTTTAGGGCCCCTCATCTGAAACTGTCACTCAATCCCCGTCCACTGCGTGGTTCTAATGCAGACTCTGCACGGACACTACGGTTTTACGGCCAAGCGTTCCCAAGCGGCCACCCATGTGAATACCAGCTAGGGTTGCATTGCTCATCCAGTGATCAGACGAGAACTGGTGTGTCCAATGTTTTTCTTTCTTCGGTGTTCTTGGGCCCTTCGACCAGCCTCGGTGACGTGGGGCGTAGCACGCTCGGTAACTGCCTCGCTAGTTCCAAGTTCGATACTGGACCAAGGTGGGTTGGCTTCTTTCGAGCGAGAGAGAGGCCCCTTAGTGCGCCTTCTTTCGAATGACAAGTAAAACCGAGGTCCCGTGTGGTGTACGATTGCATTCGCACGTCAAAAAAACCCTCTGTACTATGCAACGAGTAGATGAGGCAACATTCCCAGGTGGAGTGCTCCAACCAACAGTAGATCGCCCTTGTATCTATTCAGAGGGACAAGATGGATACCCAGCCCTGCGATACACGGGAAAAGGGTAGGAGTTGTTCTTGGTTTTTTTAGGGCCCTTCAACTACAAGGTCATAAGAGCCCAGTCTACAGCATAGTTTTAATGCAGCGCCTGCGCTCTTACGACCATTTTAGGGTCTTGGCAGTACCCAGTTTTCCCAAGCGGCCACCCATGTCAGTACTAGCTGGGGTTGCGCTGCTTCACTTCAGTGATCAGACGAAGTGATCCAGCCGCTCCCAGCATCCACGGTGATCAGGCGAGAACCAGGGTAGGAAGAAGAAGTGGTCAGTGATCTTCAGAGTAGCCATAGTGCTTTTATTGGCTTTTTGTTTTCAAGAAAACGCTGTACAACCTGGAACATCAAGTGTGTCCATCACAAAAAAAAATTAATGAAGACCAAATTAACTATCATAAAATAATAACAGTACCGATGACAGGAAGAGTGGGGGAGGGGAAAGAGAAAATGGTCAAGAGGACACTAAGAGCGCAATAAGAGATTTTAAAAAAAAAGAAATCACAAACGTCGTTGCATCATATATGTAGTGGACAATGCAGAAAAAAAAAACGTACGTAATAAAAAAAATCAATTATTACAATAAATTGAAAAATAAGAGGTAGACGGACGCGTGTCCAAACGCTTGAAAATTATAATACAGTGAAACCTGTTTATGTTGACCATCGTGGCATACATTCTTTTGGTCAACATAACAAACAGTCAACATAGGACACATTTTGGTTACCATCAGCGTGGTCAACATAGTACGGATGGCCAACATACGAGATGGTCAACTTTACAGGTTTCACTGCATTTGTCGAGTGACGTATGAAAAAAAAAACAGCAGCAGTAGAAAGCAAAAAAAAAAACCAATAAAAAAACTGGACAACACACGACTGACCTTTCAATCGATCACCTAACATAAAATCACACTAAAAGTACATATGTGTGCTGCGGCGGCGGCGACCCCAGAAACAACAGGAAGAGAAAAAGTGCCAAGGTCTAAACAGTGACGTCACACCACAACAGCATCTAACGACGACGTCACGCACACGTGACTAACACACAAGTACAGGCACACACAAAAGTCTAAATGGAACCAATGAGCTACATACACAACATATTCCGTTATGGGACAGGTGAAAATATGACACACACACACACACACACGCATGCATGCAGCACCCCTACAACACAAAAAAGCTGAAAAGGGGTAAACTGAGATATTACGGCATACAATGGGTAGGTAGAGGGAGGGATGATGGCCCTCAAACACACACACACACCTGATCAGCAAACACTGACCAACAGATCAGAACGGCAAGATGCCAAAAATCTAGACGATGACCATTACAAGATAGAAGACTATGATGACCACACTGGATAAGACAATAAAGGTCAAAAGTCTCTCTAAAGATGGAAAGGACAACAAGGAGATAGTGAAGACGGAACAAGTACTGTCATCTAGGTGGTAGTGGTAAAGGGCTAAAGAGACACACATACATAAGAACGTCCATGATACAACCTGGAAGAAAAGGACTTTAATGACGACAGTTGGAAGAAGGGGAGAAAAAGGACGAGGAGGAAGAGGAGGGTGGTCAAGGAAGAAGAGATGACATACCTCAACCTCTCCACCCCTCCCACACCAACCTCAAAAAACAAAAAAAAAATATCGTATAGAAATCAGTTGGCTGCTGAACAACGATGCGCACTGATCTTCTGTGCCACGAGAACCGCCTTAAGTGGTGTACTTGTGGAACAACTAACTGGACAATGGACATGTCATGTTGCGTAACGTTTGGTCCAAAGTCGAGCAATACGATCGTGTTCCTCACGATTCTGTAGATACTGCGTCGCTATACTACCTACCAACGGGTCAGCTGATAGTGTTGGTGTGGACAGCAAGACATCAGGCATAGTGTGACAGCAAGGCGGAAGGAGTGGTGCATCAGGCCACAACACCAATGTGTCCAGTCCCGGGAAAAACGAAAGGATGCAGAGGAGATACAAAAAAAGAAACAGAACAAAAACATTATTTAATAATAATAATAGGAGGAGACTGCACACTCCTTTCTCGTAAGGTCAGTTCTGGAAGGTGTCGTCCAGAGTAAGGCAACCCCAGCTGACGCCAACTTACCTGACTACAGAACTATAACCCACTTGACCAATAAGAGCTCTCTCTCCAAAATTCTTTGGGGTTCACAGTCATTCATCTCGGTCAGAATATAATTTACCGAAGCCGGGTGGAGGGAAGGGTGGCAGATGAGTTCCTAAAACTACTCAGGAATTTTGTACCCAAGATTTCTACTCTCCCCCAAGTGTAAAAAAAAGGGCTCTGTCTGGTGCACTAAGCAGCAGTAGTAGTGACATCGTAGAAGGACACGGGTTCTTCTTACTCACCTGGTGCAGAAGGAAGGAGGGCGGTGCATCAGGGGACCTTCCACCAACCTCAGAACACTACCCACCTCAGCTAGCAGGACTCGAACCTGTATCTACGGACTCACGGTGCCAAATTTTGGTTTGTTGGTGTTTTAGGGCAGTTCCACTACAATGGTCATTAGAGCCCCGTGCGGTCACCCAGGCCAGTACTAGCTGTGGTAGCGTTGCTTAACTTCAATGATCAGATGAGAAATGGTGTATCCAACGCAATAACAGCCCCTCTCACGGTGTAGAACTCGCTACCACATTTCACCAAGGTGAGTAGCCTTCTAAAGTACTCTTAGGGCCATTCTCTGCTGCAAGACTAACTGCAGTTGTCTTACTCTGGTCCGTCTCCAGGCTTCCACGACACTGTCCCCCAACATGGAGATGACAGCGGCAAAAAAAAAAAAAAAAAAAAATTACTCACCTGGGTTACAATCGGTCAATAAGGAACAAATGGAAAGAAGAACTTTGGAAATTGTCAGTGCTGGAGACCAGTTATCCTTCAAGATGTCCAGACAAATCACTCCTTGACTGTTGATATTGCAGTGATAGATACGAGTCCGAAATGTCACCTGCAACAACAATTACAAATGGTCAAAGCACGTGAATGACCAATAAAGGAATTGACCAAGAGACAAGAAGACAGGAGGAGAAGAATGAGTTCCTCCACCTGAAAATTCTGCCGCGGATATAGTCCAACTCGACCACTTCAGGAAGGAGAACCTCTATTCACTGAAACTCGAAATAAAACACGTATACTTCTGAGGAACCTAGGCGGGCTCACCCCGATTCTCACAAATGAATCCGCGTGGGCACCATTAACTCCGGACAGAGCTCCCTGATGTGGCACGACTAAAGACAGCTCTTTCGCTTCAGGACTGAATATATTTACTATCTTCTTTCTGATACTCAATGCACACGGGTTCTCTTCCTCTACCTCCTGCCCGTAACCAAATTCTCATTTTCTATCAGGTAATCTCCCTTCCTTTCACCTGCCTGCTGTAAACAGAGATAAGTTGGGTCATGCGGGTGATGGAGGCGAACCCAGAGCTAGGGAAGCCCACCTAAATTGCAATGGTTCTCTCTCTGATCTCCTCTCGGTCTTACCATCTCTCCTTTGTCTCTCTTTTTCTCTGCCTTACTATCTCACACTAGTCTCTCTTGTCATACTGTCGCCCCTGGTTTATCCCCCTCTCTCTACGCCTCACTGTCTCCCTTTGGTGCCTCTTTATCTTACTGTCTCCCCTGGTCTCTCCTTCTAAGTATGTCCTACCGTCTCCAATGGAGTCTCTCCTTCTAAGTGTGTCCTACTGTCTCCACTGGATTGTCTCTTCCTCTATGTCTTACTGTCTCCCCTGGTCCTTCTCTCTGTGTCTTACTGTACCTCCTGGTACTTTCTGTCTACGTGGCCTTCGTCTCCTCCCACCTAGGAATCCTTCTCTCTGTCGCTGTGGTCCTTGTCTCTCCCCCTCCGCTCTCTCCATCTTTCCGTCCCCTCTCTCTCTGTCTCCCTTATCTGTCTTTGTCTCCCCGTGTCATCTCTCTCTCCTGATCCATCCATCTCTCTCCGTGTCCGTCTTACCATCTCCCTAGCCCCGACCTGTCGCCGTCTTTTTGTCTCGCCCCTAAGGTCTGTCTTTCTGTTTCTCCTTGGTGTCTGTCTTTCTCCCCGCCTCTATTTCATACCCTCTCTAATGACCAATTTTAATTACTTTTTTAAACCTCCCCTCGACGAAAATAATAAAACCCAGGAGTCAGTCAGACACACGCACAGAGGGTTGAGAGAAATGCAGACAGGAGGGAGAAGGAGGTGAACGCCTCACAGAAGAAGCACACAGGGCCCCTCCTCCCCCCTCTCTGTCCTACTGTTAAAATAATCAATAAACCGCACTTCTTAAATTCCATTTATCTAGTGTCAACCAGCCTTACATCTACAGACAGCATCCGGGTCTCCTTAGAAAACTCGGCACGAAATACAACTGCTACGAAAATCAATCTAAAATGCTGCTTGTTACATCAGCAGCAAGCGCCCGGAAAACCAGGGAACGAGCGAGCGTCACAAAGAGTCAACGCGGGTGCTTGGTAAAATCGATAACTGCGGTATATGCGCATGATGCAGAGCGGATGAAGTGGCAACGAAGAGGGGCGCGGTAAAAGAAACGTAAGAGACATGCGTAAGGGGAGAGGGGGGGAAGGAGGGGGAGGTAGGGTAGAGGTTTAGGAGGAGGAGGAGGAGGAGGGGAAATGCGTGGCAAGTCAGTAGTGGTGCAGTAAAAGAAGAATGAATACAGAAATAGGACGTATGCAGGAGAAATGAAAAGCAGTCAGTTGAGAGAAAATTTCCAAGTGCCTGGTTCTCACCTTGGGAGGTTTGAAGGGATAATCCGGCGAAAAGTGAATGTCCAGAAAGAACACTCCTCCTTCATATACAGATCCAGGTGGACCAAGGATTGTGGACACCCATTCATATAAATTGTCACCTTTAGGTCCAGCACTAGAATTACAACAACAAATTCAAATACAATCACAGTGTAAATCGAAGGTGGGGGAAAAAAAAAATTGAAATCCTCTTCCATCTTCAGAAGTAAAATGACCACAAATGACCACTCCCGAAATTTTAAACTCACCTACAATTTGGTGGTGGATCCAGGGTGATTTCGGCCAACTCTTTCTGGATTCTACAGCAGGAGAGGGAGATGAGACAAAAGTTTCTTAGCAGCAGAAAACAGTAGAGATTTATATCACACCACTACACTGACCATCTCTCAAGCCCACCTGAGGATGGGTGGGGAGGGATAGAGGAGGAATAGGGGTAGGAGGGTGATGATAATCTTACCTCTTAGCACTAGTACTCAACGCCTTGGACATCTTCGGATTCAATTTCGTCTCTTTGGGTTCCTTTTCTCGTTCTCTCTCTTGAGAAGTCGCTCCACCGCCGCCACTACCACCACCGGCACCGTTTCGTCCTCCACGTCCTGCACCAGTTCCTGAAGGTCCGGCTTGAGCACGGTCACCGGACATGTCCCCCGCTACCAAAATTTCAACTCTCGTAGCCACTCCGCCGCTACTTGTGAAGGATGGGAACAGGACAGACAATTATTATTATTTAAAAAAAAAAAAAAGAAAACGTTTTATACAGTGGACAAGAGGAGATAAGACGGACAATCGATGACCACCAAAGAACGGGTCAATAACTGACGAAAAAACGAAAGAGAATGAGGGTGGGGATGGAAAGGAGGACACGGCGAGCGAATGTCCAGTCAAAAAAAAAAATGTTCGGAAAAATTCAACCCACAGATGAAAGATCTGAGGTCATATAAGATGCTAACAATGTCTTCTCACAATCTTTACACAAGAGGGCGCTTTCAAAAACAATATACAACTGCTTGACCGCCACCACAAAAATTTTGGCTATTTCAAGTTGATGGACCGTCCGCAGTGGACCGAAATGTCGAAAGAGTGAAGAAAGTCTGACGTCCGATTCAACAATAGATTCCAGGGGGCGCTGCTGTTGTCAGTTGCCTATAAAAAACAAAACAGTCATTGTCAACAATTGCAACATCTGCTTCATTGAAATTCGGGCAGAACGTCCTTCAACACTGAAGTACGCAGGTTCAAATCCCGAGCGAGGCAGGCTATTTCTTTTCCTTAGCAAAGCACTCTGAAGCCAAACAGAAACTCAATTTGTACCGACGTCGAGTCGTGAGAGCGAGGGCGGGGTAATTCCTACACCATGCCTTCTTTTCCACTTAATAGTAGGGTCGGGAGTACCCATGTGTCCCAATGGGAACGAACACACGGGCGAACTTTTGCACGCAGACGGCGGCTGCCTACAACTCCTTGTAGCCAGCCCAAAAAAGGGAGCACTTTCACCGACACCAAGAGACGGAGGGGGGGGTTGGTTCATTGGTTTTAGGGTCCTTCAACTAAAGGACACTACAGTCCCATCCACTGCGTAGTGCTGATGCAGAGACTGCACAGACACTACACTATTAGCAGTACTCATTTTTCCCAAGCGGCCACCCATGTCAGTACTAACTGGGATTGCGTTGCTTAACTTCAGTAATCAGACGAGAACTGGTGTGCCCAATGCAATACGCCGCTCCCTTGTAGGTTGGGGGGGGGGGGGCTGGGTCCACTGAGTAGTACTAATGCACAGATGCTACACTTATGCGACGATTTTTTGGGTTATTAGCGGTACCCAGTTTTCCCAAGCGACCAGCCATGTCAGTACTAGCTGAGGTTGCATTGTTCTCCCTTCTCAGTAGGACAAACGAGTACCCGACTCTGCCATAGGCCAGGAAAAAAAAGGAGATTTAAATGTTGATGATTCGCATGGCTTACTTAAGCCTTTAATCAACGGGCTGGGGACGGGGGACACTTAACCGTCCTACATGCGTACAGAAAGGAGGGTTGGTGCTGCGATGACATCATGCCCATACATGGAATGGTCAAGACCTAACAACGAATCACCCACCGGTTATCATCCAAAATGCAACTTCTAACCCTTTTCCCGCCTACGGCAGGGTCTGGTACCCATTTTGTCCCTCTGCATGGAAATATATTGGGTGAAATATTGGACTGTCTACTGTTCGTTGGGGTGGGGCACGCCACCGAGCTTCTACCCCTGGAAATTTTGCCTCGTCTTCCTGTTGCATAGTAGAGAGGGTTCTTTGACGTGCCAATGCCATCGTACACCACATGGCTCACACTCTGCCCCTTCCCTTGTTTCCGAAAAGTAATAATAACTAATAATAGTGACACATATCACATTCCGGAAGACGAGGTTAAAGGTCAACGAGTTATCCTAACCACAGGGGTACTTTGCCACAGACCGGACAGTAGGTTGGTGGGGTGCAAGGAGTAATCATCGTACCCCCGTTCCCGAGGTCATTTCAGCCTTATTATGCTACAACATAGCAGTGAGCAAAAACTTGATCCTTTCTTTTTTGGCAAAACGCCTTCCTAAGGACACTGTTTATTCTCGACCTTATTTTTTGTGCCCGGTCCACTTTCGTTCCCAACCCACATAGTTAAAAGCAACGTATCAAGACTCCAATTAAAAATCTTTACCTAGCCAGATCTGTCCAAAAAGGGAGGAACGGAGGGGGGGAAAGGAGGAACGTGGTGGGACCTTTATAGCCCTAATTGAAAGGACCAATTAACAGCCATTTAAAAATAATTCCCTGTACTTCCACCAACGCATGGGCTCACGGCTGACA
The DNA here is from genome assembly GCA_013389805.1 of Trigoniulus corallinus. Classification (NCBI taxonomy): domain Eukaryota; kingdom Metazoa; phylum Arthropoda; class Diplopoda; order Spirobolida; family Trigoniulidae; genus Trigoniulus; species Trigoniulus corallinus. The sequence continues at coordinate 18,727,466 of JAAFCE010006156.1, forward strand.
CAACAAAGACTGCCAGCGGGTCGGCCGATTTCCTGCACCCCTCCCTAACACCTTGGAACGGCAACACCAGCAGTGGATCACTCCCGCGAGTAACAGCTGTACACTGCTGACCATTTGATAGTATTGTTGCCAGGGATGAAAGACAATGGACAGTTAAAAAAAATTAAGGGAGTACTGACGACGATGACGGGGTGAGGGGGATGATTAGGAGAAGAAGGGGGGCAGGAGAGAGGAGGTGTCCCGTAGGAAAAGATAACCGAAAAAAGGATGCCGGACTAAAGCCCCATTTTACATGGTACATTAAAAACTGACCACACCCCGCTACTTAATGCATCGATCTAGGTGACCGCCAACAGACGTCAACTACACAAATCGTTACGCTGGCTACCGTTTTTTTTTTCAAATTGTAAACCGCCCTGATTTACACAACACGAGCCTGGTAAAACTCCGAGGTGCAATACCCGTGCTAGGACACCGTGAATGAACCCCTTCAAGTCTCCACCCACCCCTGACGACAGTCAAAATCAACACCCTCAGTCATCCTTAGTTTTCTCCATGAGTCGTCACCACAGTAACGTCATAATACTAGAGTTCATTTACCAAGTGTCCGCAAGGTAAGGGGGGGGGCATCTCCGAACCTCCCGGTCTTAGGTATCAACAAAGTAGCTCTTCACCTTTTTCCTGCCTATGGCAAGGTCGGATATCCATGTTGTCGCTCTGAATGGACACAGGAGTGGTATATTGGGCGGCGGTTATCCGCAGCCGGCCAAAGCTGCAATCCCTTCGCTTATTGATCGTCGGTCTACTCTTCGTTGGGGCACTCCGCCGACGCCAGGGGGAGTGGGAGAGCTCCAGCACCTGGAAATTTTGCCTCACCTACCCGTTGCATAGTAGAGAGGGTTCTTTGAGGCGCCAATGGCCTCGTATATCACATGGGACCTCAGTTTTACTTCTCATCCACAGTTGTTGTTTTAGGGCCCTTCAACTACAGGGTCATTAGAGCCCCCGTCGACAGTGTAGTTCGTAGGCAGAGACTGCACAGGCACTACATAAATGCGACGATTTTTGGGTATTAGCAGTACCCAGTCTTCCCAAGCGGCCACCCATGTCAGTACTAGCTGGGGTTGCGTTGCTTAACTTCAGTGATAGGACGAAAACTGGTTGTGTCCAACGCAATTCGCCGCTCCCACTTCTCATCCAAAGGAAGGTGGGGAAAGGTTCACTCGGGGTGTCTCTCTCGTCTGAAAGAAACTGAAACCACTGGTGCAGTAAATCGGACACGTTACCTATTGCGGTACCGAGGGGGGGGGTTTCCCCGTCTTAGGCACCGACCCTAAAAATAAACCTAATTATCATCATCACTACCTGCTATAACCATTCACTCTCTGGAATGCAACTAACTACCGCCAGATCCCCCGCGTCGCGCAGGCCTCGGGGAAACAACTGGAAAAGAGGTCACAAAGGGTTCACGGGACGCAGGTTCGATCCTGGCAGCGAGCTAGCGTGCATTTCGTCAAACGGGTGGTATCAGATTCGAGAAGAGAGAAAAGTCCCAATTGCGTCTTCTGACGAATAGAAAGCCATGCCGGTGTCCCATTAAGGGAATGTCTGCCAGACATCACAGCTCGCCGTGCAAAAAAAAAAAAAGCACCCTTCCCAGAACGAGGGTCCAATTATAAAGTACCGGACCTCCACCCGGGTAAGGAATGAATGCAGAGGGGGTGTCGGACACCTGAGAGAACTTTGCCGATCTACACTCATTTCTATGCAGAAAGGGTTCAGCAATTCCACGTGCACTTAAAGAGGTACGCATTTATCTGGATTGGCCGGGGTCAAACCCGCAATTCAGCACACTAACCAACCGAAATATGGAAGGGGGGGGGTATCACACCTATGGGAATCCTGAAGACTATTTTTTTTTTCTAATTTAGGAAAAGTTGTGACATCGTTTATAGTCTACACCACACACTGGGTCACGAGTTCAGTTTCCCAACTTCGACAAAAGGCCCACTACGAATTTAAATTCCGAAACGGGCTGTCCGACAACTATGAGGCTGCGACAATACAGCAAGGAGAAGAATGGAGAACGATATTAGTTACCGAATTTTTAAGACCACTTCTACCGTCGTCGAATCTACTCCCCTCCCCCTCTAAAGAAAAGACCACGGTTACACCCCACTCAAAAATTGACTCCATTAAGCTTAGTTCTACCACCCGAAACAACAACAAAAAAATGTTAATGTGTTAAAATAAGGAGACATGCAAAGGGTAGAAAAGTGAGAGGGGAAGGGGGAGGAGGTGGACCATCCTGCACACCAAACTTTTCACGGGCCACTTTCATCATTCTAGACACAAATCAGCAATAAATTGAGATTTCTTTTTATTTAAAGAAGGAAGAACGAAAAAAAAAATACCTTTATAACCCACCCCTCATGTCTCCATTGTTCCCAGAGAGCAATGCCCCCTTCTCCCCTCCTCCTTTCTCTGTCCCGTGCCCCCCCCCCTCTCTCCCCGAAAAAAACATGCAGGTGGTCGGTCGGTTACAATCCTGATATGTGTGTGGCTGGATACGCTACATTGAGAAAGTCTAGACAACAATTCTCTCCCCCCTCTCCTTCAACCGGCCCCATTCCCCTCCCTTTCTTCGCTAGTTCCCAAAATGCAAGGTCAGAAAGAGAGAGAGAGGAACCTAAGTACCCACCTAATTCCCCCTATTCCACCACCTCACCCAGGAATGTGCGAAGAAGAAAAAAAAA
>JAAFCE010006156.1:18735221-18767111 GCA_013389805.1 Trigoniulus corallinus
ACTACACTAATGCGACGATTTTTGGGTATTAGCAGTACCCAGTTTTGCCGAGCGACCACCCATGTCAGTACTAACTGGGCTTGCATTGCTTAACTTCAGTGATCAGACGAGAACTGGTGTGTCCAACGCAATTCGTCGCTCCCCGGGGCAACGGTGACTAAGAAGAAGAGATGGGGGAAACAATATATGGATAACTATACAACTTCAAATACAGTACAGATATGTAATATTTAATCTAAATATCACACCTGATATTAAACAAATGAACGACATTGTAACAATTTACCACAGTGTCCCAGATTCCTCTCCCATACCCCTTTAGAGATCATTCATTAATCGATTCTTCCTGACAAGAAGTCACTTGGAAAGACAGGGTGGTGGGTACGAGTGCAACGTATTTTGAGAAATAAGAGATTATAACGGAATAAAACCGAAATTCTAACAACCTCATGACAATATTTATCTTCTTGATTACTCACACACCCCTTAAACCTGTCCATAATGTTCACCACCCTGCAACGGTATGAAATTTCGAGTAAGATATAAACCGGGTGCGAGGAGGGAGAGAGAGACCTATAGGAACCCTGACATGCTAGGTGTGAGAGACAGAGTGTGGAGGGATGTAACGGACAGAAGGAGGAAGGTCACCCAGTGGTAGGAAATTTAAAGCAAAATTTAAACGGGGGTGTTCTTTTGTTTCGGTTACTGTTTTAGGGCCCTTCACCTACAAGGTCATTAGAGCCCCGTCCACTGCATAGTTCTAGAGCAGAGACTGCACAGAAACTACACTAATACGACGACTGCTGGGCCTCAGCAGTAAACAATTTTCCCAAGCGGCCACCTGTGTTACTACTAGCTGGGATTGCGTTGCTTAACTTCAGTGACCACACGAGAACTGGTGTGTCCATTGTTGTTTGTCGGTGTTTTAGGTCCCATCAACTACAAGGACACTGCAGAGTTCTAATGCATAGACAGCACAGACACTACACTAATGCGACGATTTTTGGGTATTAGAAGTACTCAGTTTTTCCGAGTGACCACCCATGTCAGTACTAACTGGGGTTGCGTCGCTTAACTTTAGTGATCAGACGACAACTGGTGTGTCCAACGTAATACGTCGTTCCTCTTTAAACCGGGCAAAATTTAAACAGGGGAGAAAAATAAACGAACCCTGACCATGCCCGAAGGAAACGGTTAAACACCGAGGAGAGAAATAGGTGTAAAATAAACAGGGGTGGGGGAATGACCACGATCAAGTGTGGGAGAGAGAGAGAGAGAGTGGAGGAACTGAATTGTGTTTTAGTGGGCCCTTCAACTAGAAGGTCATTAGAGCCCCGTCCACAGCATAGTTCTTATACAGAGACTGCACAGACACTATACTAATGCGACGATTTCGGGGTATTAGCAGTACTCAGTTTTCCCAAGCGGCCACCCATGTCAGTACTAGCTGGGGTTGCGCTGCTTAACTTCAGTGATCAGACGAGAACTGGTGTGTCCAACGCAATTCGCCGTGGAGGAAGTGAAGGAGGAGGAGGAAGGTCAACTACTGGTCAGTGATGTTCCTTTCTTTCAAGGAGCAGGAGGATGATGAGGAGAGCAACACAGTGTGAATCAACTACAGCGAGATACGACTTGAAAACAAACACCAGCTATAGCTCCTCCAACTACTACTACTCCCTAGTTTCATTTTTCTGAATATTTACCTCCCACCTCCGTTTCCTTACACACACAAAAACTGAAAGCAGGCAAAGTATGCCAAAAACGCCGTGCGTGAAAAAAGGCTATACTCCTCTCCATCTCCCTTCAGTCTGAGGCAGGGGATAGAAGAACGAGACACCATTTTCATTCGGCTTGCCTCTCTCTCTCTCTCACTCTTTTTGTGTGTATGTGTATTGAATTAATCGTATGAGCATACCTTTCCCAAGGCTGAAATCTATAAAAGTGATAAATTACTTTTATCTTCTCAATCGAAATCTTAATACTATACACATCAACAACGCGGTACGGTAGTTTTGTTTTTTAAACACAACAATCAAATAAGTTAGGCCTAAATAGAACTCCCACATTCGATTTCACAAGCGCGGCGCGCGCAGACAGACACACACACAAAGAAGTCAGCTGGGTTTTTCACTAAAAATTATCTAAAACCTTCAAGAAGAAATTATTAAATTCATAATTTCATACATAAATACTTTAAAATAATCAATTCAATCATTCACAATTTCAGCAACTTACTCGGTAGATCCACGACGCCGAAACAAAAAAATGGAATACCCGAAAAGAAAAAAAGAACGCGAACGACTTCTCTAAAATACTGTTCTATTTCCCAACAAGAAAATCCAAAGCGTCGTTACTCGTCTACCAGCAACCAACAACTGAATGCAGCAGCAGCACAAGTAGCAGTAGCAGCTCGAAAGCACGTACGCGTCACTGCTCAGTTATCGCTCACCGCGGCTCTTCTTAAGCTACCAATGATAGCATTGCGTTTCCATAGTGAGAAACCAGAGGCAAACGACCCTCTAGCGTTCAGCTCGCTCTGCTCCGCCAGCTCTTCCAATCTGACCTTTTTACTCCCTCCTCAGCCATTTGTTTTTAAATTTCTACACGTTTTCCTCCAAAACCACATTAGTAAATTTTAATTTTTAAACTATTTTAATTTTTTTAAACTGTCTTCATTTTTCAAACATCATTCAATTTATTACAATTGCCATTTACCATATTACTGCTACTGCCGAACACTGCATTTTTGTCTCTGTCTTTTTTCATTGGCAAAAAAAGACAAAAAACAACAACAACAACAACAAAATTACTTTTTAAAATAATTTTAAAAATTTTAAATTTAAAAAAAAAAGTTATTTTTTTTTTTGAATACCGATTTCACTCATTAAAAAAATGTACCATCACTACATTCACACATGCCAGCAACTCCTAACTAACCCTTTCCCCTCCCCATATGGCAGGGTCGGATACCCATTTGGTCCCCCCCCCGAATGGACACAAGGGCGATCTATTGGACAGTGTTTATCCGCAGCCGGCTGACACCTGACCAAAGCTGCAGCCCCGATGGTTATCAGGGCCATCTCTAAGGGGGCAACCCGGGCATTTGTCTGGGGCGCCATTTTGCCTGTAACCAGTGGCGTCAGCAGTGGATTTTTTTTCGGGAGAGGGGGGGGGGTGACACCATGGCGTGACCGCACCGGGGGACGCCAACCCTAGCGATGCTTCTGCCTGTAAGTGTGAGAACAGAGCGCTGCTTCAAGGAGCCCTAAATTTGTCCTTTTGTCCGGGGCGGCATAAGTTCTAGAGCAGGCGCTGAGCTGATGGTTATTCATAGGCGTCGGTCTGCTGTTCCTTAAGGGCACTTGGACACCCCAGTTCTGGTCTGGCCAGATCTGGTCTGATCCGGTCTTATCCCGTTTGTGGCAGGGTGGAGTCTGCGGGTTTTAGCCCTCAACTCCCACCTATTTCTTACCGAGTCCCCGTTCACCCCACACGCTACCACATCGTTACGGGCAACCTGCTCCTACGTGTGCTTCGGTCTCCTCCTGCTCTGGGAGCTTCCAACGACCTGCAATGCTGAAATGGACCTAACGAGCTACTCCTCCCCTCTTCTCCTTTCGTGTCCTGACCACCTCAACCTACTCTCCTTCAATTTTTGAGCGATGTCCCGTCCCCCCCACTCGAGCGGCTTATTTCGTCGGACACACCAGTTCTCGTCTAATTGCTGAGGCTAAGCAACGCAACCCCAGCTAGTACTGACATGGGTGGGCGTTTGGGAACACTGGGTCCTACTAATACCCCAAAAATCGTCGCATCAGCGTAGCGTCTGTGCAGACTCTGCATTAGAACCTAGGCAGTAGACGGAGGGGGGCCCTCTAATGACCTTGTAGATGACGGACCCTAAAACACCAACCACACTCCGCCGCACTGGTACACCTAGAATCGTTGTTTGTTGGTGTTTTAGGGCCCTTCAACCACAAGGTCATTAGAGCTCCGTCCACTGTGTAGTTCTTATGCAGAGACACTACACAAATGCGACGATTTTTGGAGTATTAGCGGTACCCAGTTTTCCCAAGCGACTACCCATGCCAGTACTAACTGGGGTTGCGTTGCTTAACTTCAGTTATTGTTTGTTGGTGTTTTAGGGCCCTTCAACTGCAAAGGTCATTAGAGCCCCGTCCATAGCATATTCTTATGCAGAGACTGCACAGACACTATGCTAATGTGACGATTTTTGGGTATTAGCAGTACCCAGTTTTCCCAAGTGGCCACCCATGCCAGAACTAGCTGGGATTGCGCTGCTTAACTTCAGTGATCAGACGAGAACTGGTGCGTCCAAAGCAATTCACCGCTCCCGTACACATGGACATTTGGCTTCATCTACCCGTTGCATCGTAGAGAGGGTCCTAAAGGGAGCGGCGAGTTGCGTTGGACACACCAGTTCTCGTCTGATCACTGAAGTTAAGCAACGCAAGCTCAGTCAATACTGACATGGGTGGTCACTCGGGAAAGCTCGGTACTGCTAATACCCAATAATCGTCGCAGTGGTGTAGTGTCTGGGCAGTCTATGCATTAGAACTACGCAGTGGACAGGTCTCTAATGACCTTGTAGTTGACGGGGCCTTAAACACCAACAAACAAGGGTCCTAAGGCGGGCCAATGTTATCGTACACACACCACGGGACCTTGGTTTTACTTCTTATACGAAAAAAAGGCGCAGTCGGGACCCGGTAAAGAAGCCAACCCAACTCGATCCAGTATCGTACCTAGAACCACTGACGCAAATACCGAACGCAAACACCGCGCCACCAAGGTGGAAAACCATTTACTAACTAAAAAGAAATTGATAGAAATATGAAAAAATTTTAAATTTTAAAATAATATATTTTAAAATTATTGCCTTTCTTTTAAGATGAAAAAAATATCAAAACAAACTAGCTAACCATAAATAACACTATACTTTAAACAATAGGCACGGTTTTTTTGTTATAAAAATGGAAAGTATAGAAGGGTAAAAAGTTTTTATTTATTTAAAATTTAAAATCTTAAAAATTGTTTTTTAAATTTAATTACGCGGAGAGGGGAAATTGAAAAATGACACCTAACCACAACAGAAAAATAAAAATGTATCTTTTTTAAAGGCGAGAAATTTTCTTTAATACAAGTTATTCATTAGTAATTTTTAATTTTAATAAGACTTGATTGAAATAGAAAACTTTTAATCGATTTTAAAGAATTTAAAATAATTTTAATATTAATTTCAGCAGAGTAACAAACCAGTGACACGCCCATTTTGAGGATCATCTCAACGCAGGTAAAAATAAAATCATTTTAAATTTTAAAATGCGGTTTAATAAGCGCAATTATAAAGGCGGCTAAAAAAAAATTTTATTTTAATAAATTCAAATTATAAATTTGATTATAAAATTTAAAATATTTCAAAATCAATGTCATGTCATAGTAATTACACATTAAAAAGACATTACAACGTCCGTAAACAAGTACTGCTGACGTCACATTGAATGATGTCACCACTTGTGACGCCTCCATGACGTCACCATTCCTGCCGCTCGATGACGTCACGGCTGACGGACGGCGACTGTTGACATCGCTTTTCATCATCATATCCTTATCCAGCCTGTGTGACAGGATCGGGTCTGCGGGTTTTTGCCCTCCACTCTCGCCTATCTCCCACCAGGTCCCGTCCCCCCCCCACACACATTACCGCATTCTTATGGACAACCTGCTCCCACGTATGTTTTGGTCTCCCCCTGCCCCGGGTGCTTACCACCACCTGCATTCCTGTAATGGACCTAACGAGCTCCTCTTCCCCTCTTCTTATTACGGGTCCATACCACCTCAATCTACTCTCCCTCATTTTTTTTCCTCGATGACCCCATCCACCCCCCCCCAGCCTACCTCTCATATACTCATTCCAAATTCTATCACCTCTGGACAACCCCACTCATGTCCCGGAGCATTCGCATCTGGGCTACTTGCATTCTATTAACGTGGTTTTTCCTCACTGTCCCCAGCACTCTGATCCATATAGGGCATAACGGGCCTGTAAAAATTTCCCTTTCAACTTGATTGGGACCCTCCTATCGCGCAGGACTCCACTTGCCTGTCTCCATTCCAACCATCCCCCATTGACTTTATGGGTCACCTCCGAGTATGGGATAGGAGCGGCGAATTGCGTTGGACACACCAGTTCTCGTCTCATCACTGAAGTTAACCAGCGCAACCCCAGTTAGTACTGAGATGGGTGGCCGCTTGGGAAAACTGTGTACTGCTAAGACCCCAAAATCGTGGCATTAGTGTAGTGTCTGTGCAGTCTCTGCATAAGAACTATGATGCGGACGGGGCTGTAATGACCTTTGTAGTTCACGGGCCGTAAAACACCAACAATCCCAGTATGGGTTACATGGTTGGGTTTGGAACGTTCATCCTACGTAGTTCGCCCCTAGAGAATAAAAGCAACTCCTAACCCTTCTCCCGCCTATGGCAGGGTTGGGTCAGTTCGCCCCAAGAGAGCACGTCACCACTATTTTCCTGGCATCCCCATTATCTTCAGCCCTCCCTTTTCTTTCGCTCCTCTAAAATCGTTTAGGCCCTTCTCTACTTGTTCTCTGGAGTCGCTAAGTTTTCTAATATCGTTGGAAAATACCACGCATTGAGGGGGGCCCATTCCCCTACTCCCGTCAGCAGTTCGTCCATCGCCAGAATGAACACGCATGGACTTAGTGCTCAACCCCGGTGTACTCCAATCTTCACTGGAAAGCCTCCAGAATTCCCACTCACGCTCCCAACTCCGAGGAGTCCCCCCCCCCGGCGTCGGTGGAGTGTCCCAACGAACTGTAGACCGACGATCAATAAGCATAGGGGATTGCAGCTTTGGTCGGCAACCGGCAGCGGAAAAACAATATCCAATATATCTCCCTTGTGTCCAATATCAGAGGGACAAGAGCGGCGAATTGCGTTGGACACACAAGTTCTCGTCTGATCACTGAAGTTAAGCAGCGCAACCCTAGCTAGTACTGACATGGGTGGCCGCTTGGGAAAACAGGGTACTGCTAATACCCAAAAATCGTCGCATTAGTGTAGTGTCTGTGCAGTCTCTGCATTAGAACTACGCAGTGGACGGGGCTCTAATGACCTTTTAGTTGAAGGGCCCTAAAACAACAACAACAACAGAGAGACATGATGGGACCGTGCCATCGGCCGGAAAAGGGTTAGGAGTTGCAATTTCAAAATGGGAAAACCAGGAACCGGATAAAAAAAATATTTAAATTTCAGGTAACGTAGGAATTTGGAGCAGTGACTTACTCATTTCTTTGTTATTTTAAATTTCAATTGCGTCTTCAACCCCTTACTGAAAGCAAAAAGTCTTAATTAGGCCTACGAATTTAAATTTCTTTTTTTTTACACTAAAATAAAACTTCATTCAAAACAAACTACGCCCAACAGTCTTTAAATAGAACTGATTAACCGGAAGTGGTGAACGTGATCTCATCTACTTGCGCAGAAAGAAAAAATGGCGAAAATTCCAGGATTGAACCGCTTGCTTAAGAAACGACTTCATCTTATTTCAGTAGAAATGGTGATTGAGTTTACTACAACGACTCAGCACACGGAAACCGGCAGCGGCTTATTGCGTTGAACACGCCAAGGTCTCATCTGATGCCTGAAGTGAAGCAACGCAACCCCAGCTAGTACTGACACGGGTGGCCACTTGAGAAAACTGGTTACTGCTAATACCCAAAAATCGTCACATTAGTGTAGTGTCTGTGCAGTCTCTGCATAAGAACTATGCTGTGGACGGGGCTCTAATGTCCTTGCAGTTCAAGGGCCCTAAAATACCAACAAGGCACCCCGCCACGCTCCTACACCTGGGAATGTTACCTCATCTACCCGTTGTCTAGTAGAGAGGGTTTCTTCGACGTCGTACATCACTTTGCCTCTCTGGATGGACACATGGGAGACCTGTTGGACGGTATTACTACGCAGCCAGGTGTGGACCTAATTTTGCCTCATCTACAAAAAGCAAAGCAACTCCTAACCCTTTTCCTTTTGATTTTTTAGGGCTCTTCAACCACAAGGTCATTAGAGCCCCGTCCACTGCGTAGTTCTAATGCAGAGACTGCACAGACACTATACTAATGCGACGATTTTTGGGTATTAGCAGTACCCAGCTTTCCCAAGCGGCCACCCAAGTCAGTAATAACTGGGATTGCGTTGCTTAACTTCAGTGATCAGACGAGAACTGGTGTGTCCAACGCAATAAGCCGCTCCAACCCTTTACCTGCCCATGGCAGTGTCGGGACCCATCTTCTCCCTCTGAATGGATACAACGGCGATGTAATGCACAGTGTTTTTCTACAGTCGGTTGCAGACCAAAGCTGCAACCCCCAAACCCCCACCCTGCCACTCGCGGGATAAGGGTATGATGTAGGCTTACACTGTACTCAAGACAAGAATTAGATTCTAACAGTTTATCAAATTAGCTGTTGGGGGTAACGGCTAGCAGTTTGCTCCACCTCCCTGTTGGCAAAAGTGGGTCATCAAGAAAGAATTTACACGAATTATTCTGGTCAGTTCCCACAAGGCCACTCTAAAAGGCATCATACGAAAGTTTCATAGCCTGTCTAAAATGGAAAGATGGATGTTGTTGGTTTTAGAGCCCTAGAACTACAAAGTCATTAGAGCCCCGTCCACTGCATAGTTCTAATGCAGAGACTCTACAGACACTACTACACTAATGCGACGATTTTTTGGGTATTAGCAGTACCCAGTTTTCCCATGCGACCACCAAGAACTGGCGTGTCCAATGCAATACAGCCGCTACCTGGAAAAGATGGACACTAATTCATTTCCATTAACAGCAGTACTGTAGGTCATCTTAGTTTGTTAGGCCAACGGGTAGGGGAGTCGGCCAAGCCGCTATAACGGGCCGGATCCTGAGTGCGGAAATTCGCAGTACCCAGTGTTCCCAACCAACCACCCATGCGGGTACTAACTTAGGTCGTGTCGCTTACCTTCAGTGATCTGAGGGGAACTGGTGTGTCCAACGCAATTCAATCGCCAATGACATTCTGCAGTAGGTGAACCTCTAATAAACGGAAATAATGAAAATGATTCAAGACTGGTGTCCCAACATGGCGAGGATCAGGTGAAAAATCAGCAGCAAAAGTATCACTTGTTGGCTTGAACCACATGCAAATCCTCAGGACACAGGAATTCCGTATGCCAACTTACAGACGGACGATTTAGGTGCAAGTGGGAACAGGTCAACCCGCTGCGTCCTCATTTTGACGTCATCTGAAAAATTAAAGCATATTTAATAACCATTAAAAGACCTACCTTGGTGAAGCAATAGGTAGCGTCCGATACTAGATAGAGGTGCGTTTGCATCTTTACCGGGCGCACGGGCGAGAGCGAGGCTCCGAGGTGCGCCTTCTTTCCAATTAGAAGTTAAACCAAGGTTCCGTGGGGTACGTAACGATGGCATTGGCAAGTCAAAGAACCCTCTCTACTACGCAACGAGTAGATGAGGTAAATTTCCAGGTGTAGGAGGAGTTCAGTGAAGTGTCCAGCAACCAACAGCAGACGGACGATCAATAAGCAGAGGGGAAGCAGCTTAGGTCGACAGCCAGGTACAGCCCAACCTTTGCGTCCATTCTGCAGGACAAGATGTATACCCGACCCTGCTATAGGCGTGAAAAGGGTTAGGAGTTGCTTCCTTTTGCTTAACACGCAATAAGACGTCACACTTAGTACCACATTACAGAGTGAAAGCGTAGATCTGATGTGTGCAAGCGAACCTGAGGTCAATTCCACTGCTGAAACCTTACCTTCTCATTTCCATTTCAAGTCACAGACACAGTCTTTTAATTGGTCACTGCAAGAGACCACCTACTACAAGGGTGGCGAACCTAATTCTGCTGGTGTGCCAAAAGTTTAAAAAGTTATATTTCTTGATGTAACAACGTGCCAGGTACTTCTGACCATCGGGTTGGAGAGTTGGCCAAGCAGCCATAACGGGCCGGACCCTTTGGAGTGTGTTCGTAGGTGAGGGGGAGGTAGGAGTGGGGAATGTAGGAGACGGGAAGTTAGCAGCACCCAATGTTCCCAACCACCCATCAACTACAACGGTCTTTAGAGCTCTTCGTCCACTTCGTAGTTTCAATGCAGAGACTCTGCACAGACACTACACTAATGTGACGATTTTTGGGTGTCAGAAATACCCAGTGTTCCCAAGCGGCCACCCATGTTAGTACTATCTGGGGTTGCGTTGCGGCGAATGTCGTAGGACACCCCAGTTCTCGTCTGATCATTTAAGTTAGGCAGTGCAACCCCAGCTAGTACTGACATGGGTGGCCGCTTGGGAAAACTGGGTACTGCTAATACCCAAAAATTGTCGCATTTGTGTAGTGTCTGTGCAGTCTCTGCATAAGAACTACGCTCTGGACGGGGCTTTAATGACCTTCGTATTTGAAGGGCCCTAAAAACACCAACAAACTAGCTGGGGTAGCGCTGCTTCACTTCAGTTCTGGTCTGATTACTGGTGCGTCCAACGCAATACAGCCACCGCTTCCCCTGGCACACGCGAGCTCGCCAGCCGTAGGGTCGCTTGTTGCTGTTGTTTGTTGGCGTTTTAGGGCCCTGCACAAACACTACATTAATGCGACGATTTTTTTGGATATTAGCAGTACCCAGTTTTCCCAAGCAGCAACCCATGTTAGTACTAGCTGGGATTGCGCTGCTTAACTTCAGTGATGGGACGAGAACTGGTGTGTCTAACGCAATTCGCCGCTCCCCGTAGGGTCGCCACCCCTGACCTATTACAAGGTTGGTTGGTATTGGTGTTTTAGGGCCCTTCAACTACACAGGTCATTAGAGGCCCGCCCATTGCGTAGTCCTAATGCACAGACTGCACAGACACTACACAAAGGCGACGATTCTTGGGTATTAGCAGTACCCAGCTTTCCCAAGCGGCCACCCATGTCAGTACTAGCTGCGGTTGCACTGCTTAACTTCAGTGATCAGACGAGAACTGGTGTCTCCAACGCAATTCGCCGCTCCCGACCTATTACAAGATAGAGTGAACAGAACACAGAACTAGAGGAAGAGGGGGAAGGGGGTAGAAGTGGTGGCACGAGGTCATCGCCGAAATAAATGCACGCAGACTCAAAACGCACCAAGCTCATTGCAAACTTTATACACATTGGAGGGTTGCCATCATCATCATCATCCATTCTCTCTCTCTTTTCAAGCACAAATATATAACATATTTAATATAAAAAAAATGTAGGGAAAGGGATGGGGAAGAAGGACACAAACAGGAAGAGGACCGTGTCTTAAAGATGAACGAGGACAGAGAGAGTCAAGGACAATCGTCGTTACACACATACAACACATAAAAAAACAACAACAAACCCTCAAAAATCAAACAGTTTATAATAAATTTTATATATTTCTCTCATTTTTACCTCTCTCTCTCTCTCTTCAAATTTAGCAGTCATTTAAATGCAATTTTATATTATAAATTGACGACATCATCATCATCATCATCATCTTCGCTAAGTATCTATTTATAATGCACTAAAAGCGAGCTAAATTCGCCAAATTTTTAATTATAATAATATTGGATTATATAGTTTGATAATAGAATAACAGTAGTAATAATAGCAGTAGATCACATACGAATCTCTCAGGAATTTGAGAGAGAAAGAGAAAAAAATAGATTTCTTCCCCAGAAGAGTTATCACAACGTGGACTTTGCCATCATCAAATGTCTCATTTTTCACTCAAAAAAACAAAAAAACACGGAACGGGATACGAGTGTGAGAGAAACGAAGAGATTGTCTAGAACCGCTCATAGATGGCGCTTCAAACACGGCAGAACGTCGTCATCATCACGTGACAAAAACATTCTCAATTTCAAAAAAAAAAAAAAAAAAATCGAACACGAGCACGTGTTTCTATCAACAGTTCCATTCCATTAGGCGCCATTTTTAAGGCGAGGGGCGGTGGCGGCGGCACGTGGTCGTCGTTGCCCAATCGGAAACAAAAGAGCACGTGCAACGCATGCGTCATCACACACATAGCTGCACACCACCACCAATTCTTCTTCTTCTACTAAAGAAATTCCTCCATTGGAGGAAGACGGTGAGTGACGCCACTGAGCGGCAACAAATGAAACTAACTGTGACTGGATTACAAGGAATACTAGTAGGAGGAGAAAGAGTGGTGGTCAAGCTGATACTGTTGACCATTGTCTCTGTGGGCATCAACTGTGGGCATTCAACAAATTATTATTTTATTGACGGCTGCTGCAAGCCAATTGATATATGGGGGTGGTAATTAGTGATGACGACGCCACTATTCGTGTAGGATTAGAATTAAGAACGACTACGACGACACACAGCGGCAAGGCTTTCGTGCTCTAAGGCCATTCAATGATAACTGAGTGACCAAAGGAAAGACGAGAGGAAGGAAGACAATAAAAAAAAATGTGAGATTGGCTGCAGAGATGCGCGTGCGCAGGTTTTTAATACAACGATGACCACCATCGTCGTCTGTCACATTCTTGAGAAGGAGAGGACAGGAAGAGGAGGAGGAGGTTGTCTAACCAAAATGACCACCAAGTCAGAATTATCGGGTTCAAGGTCAAGGGTGGACACCATGGAAACACTCTGAAAACAAAGAGGGCTATTGTTTTATTTAGAAGAAGTAATAACCACCGTGTCCCGGAGAAGGAGGGAGTGAGGTCGGCCGGCCGGCCGCAGCGGGAGGCTAAAAGGATACAAGGGCTAGTAGGCGTGGGACAACAGTAGTGGACAGACCGAACCTCAACAGCTTTAAGTGGATGACGACGAGGCTGAGGTTCGAGACAATTTGGCCAACGTCTCTGGAGTGGCATTCGCCTTCAGTACTGAGTTCTCATACTCCAGTTGGTTGATTCTGTCAGTTAATTCGGTGATCTTCTCTTTCAGGACGTCCACTTCTTCACGGACAGCGAACATCAGATGGCTTTTGACCAGATCCTGCGGACACGAAAACAAAAAGAAGTGTGAGTGGTCAAGTTGACAAGAAAAGGGGGTTAAAAATGCAGACGGATAAACAACAATAAAATTCTGCATATTCAGGGGCAGGATTAAAAGCAGGAATGTTTACAGGACACCACACAAGCGTACCCCACACAGACATCCTGTGTTATGCCCATTCCTCCCCAACCCTTCTCATCCCGTCAGGAATGTGACGACATTCGTCTCGCCACCAACTAGCAAAGTAACTATTTCTGTCAATACTTTCATGTTGAATTCTCGACATTTTAAATAAAATTCCTCACATGGGTAAAATGTGGACGGGGATGTCAGAGAAAGGTGGGGAAGTGGATTAGAGCCCTCCTAACTTCGAAAAAAGTTTTGTCCATCTATGCCTAGTGTTTGGACAAAAATAAATGTTTTAAGACGATACTGTTCCCTATTTGCTCTGCGATGAAAATAATTTGCTGATTATCAAAACGCCACAAGACGAGAGGGGGGGGGAAGGATCGAACCTGAACTCACGTATTCACGGGCCAAACGAAGTTACAGGGGAGGGAGGGAGGGAGAGAAATAGAAGGTGCAAGAAAGGAGAGGGAGAAGAGACTGAGGGAGGGAGAGAGAAAGAGAGGGTGAGGGGAAAAGAGAGAGAGGGAGATCTAGTAAAGATTAATTTAACGCCGATTCCCATTTGGGACGAAAAATGTACACGAGGTTTCCCTTGGCCCAAAGGCTACTTAACGACGTCAAAGGGCAGAGTGACCTCCTACATGTCATATCTACACATATCATGCAACGGCGTTTGATGAGATGACCCCTATATACCTTAATTTTTTTGCTATACTTACCATGGCCTGCTCAATCTTGTTATCGATCGCCACGGTGCTCGCTCCGGAAGCACTGCAAAGAAAGAAACCAGATTTCGTTAAAAAAATTTCATGGGAGAGTGGAAAAAAATTACTTTTCTTGCCAAAAAAATTCTGACGTGTGAACGCGAGGGGGCAAAGGAAGCGGTAGTTGAAGGTTAAGAAAGAGGTGAGTGTTAAGCTTCAAATTCATCGGGCCCATCATCTTAACACCTTAACGTCCGAGAACAAAATCAACCAAATGTGTTATAATAGACTCTTGACGGTCTACCTTTCTAAAACTATTTAGGAAAGGGTGTGAAGTAGTCCAACCGCTTTGACCACACAACAGACTAGTTAAAGTTGTATTTCGCCATTTTTTAAATGCGTCTTCAGGCAATTTCCAAATGACCAGACAACAATAACTTAAAAAATTTATAGAGGCCATTCCGACACTGATCACCTGTATATTATAATGAGATGCCGATGGAAATAGGGCGCAGACAGAAATGACCAACACCACTATTCACCCAACCCGTCAACTAGTCTCGATGGATACCGGGGTTTGAACTCACGACCATATACAATATTGACATTAACAAAATAACATCCCAAAAACCACGTGCATCATTCGCTAAAAATATGTCACATGACCAATGATGTCACAGACACTATTACGTCAATTACCCATAAGCACCGTTCAATTAACTCCTCCCGCGCACGTGCGGCTGACTCTATAGCCCGCTTCACAATAACATCGGGAACGAGAACGGCAACGGCCGGGAAAGTTGAAAAAAATTCAACTTTCCCGTTAAACGTAAACCGTTTGACCAATAGGAGCGCACCTCCACCACATGACGGACCCGTCGCCCCCTCCCCTCTGCCCAAAATACGTTTTATGTTGCCGTTCCCGTTGCTATTGTGAAGCCCGCTTTTCAAGGACGACGACAAGACATCTCTCCCCAACAACTGCTGGATCAGATTAGCCACTCGTACGCCACGCAGCAGAATGGGGTAGGGGACGGACAACTGGACAGAAAGGTTTTTAATATATAGCCATTCAATCCAACGACTTAAGCTCCTCCCACTTGGACTGGGAGTGTCAAGAAAGCACAGAGGCGTTGGTCGTACAACGGGACAAGGACACTCATCGAATGATGACCACACTGATTACCATCACCACCACCCACTCGTTTCATTTACGCCTCAACAACTGGCCACCCATTACTTATCGGGTTAATAAGGTAGTGATCACATGCACACTTCAAAATCAATTGCTCGTAGAGAGTTGACAGCAGGAGTAAAACGACATCATTTTTTTTTCGGCTGAGGGGTGACGGGACAGCGAGGGATGAAGTCAAGAGGAAGAGGGATTCGACCCTGAACATTGACGATGAATGTCAGTAAAAAAAAACGAAGTTTGGACATTGATACTATCAGCAGCAACAACGACTCTTCAAATAAAATAAACCACCAACACACTCCACCAAAATCGTCAACCGAGGTCAAGGTTGACAATCGTCGTCCCAAATCGGAAACCAAACTACTCATCATCCCACCAGCCATAGAAGGACATTTGCTAATCTGAAAATTTGAGTCCTCACCTGTCCCAGTACAGAAATCCAATCCATATCAACGTTAAAGAGAGAGAGAGAAAGAGAAAAGAGAGCATGAGGTGGGGGATATGTCCCAAACTGAAATCTCAAAAAAAAGGAGCGTTCTTGGTTCCCACGTCACAAATACGGCACAAAACAACATTATCAAAAGTGTTTAATCTCGGCACAATCACGACGCTATTTACTGACCTTCAAAATAGGTCCGGTCCGGATTCCAGTTGTGGGACACAGAGCGAGAGAGATAGAAACCGTCCCATAAGCAGAACGGACGGGCAGGAGTTCAAAGGGAAATAACGAGGACATGCCCGCACCCATTTTTAGTATATGCGCTTCTATCTATCACTACTTACGATTATTATGTACCTCATAGCAAGTGACAACGTGGGAACGCTAATAAAAGTACGATAGCCACTAACGTCCAACTTAACGCCGTACAACTACCACGTGACCCATCATTTTCTCTCTATGATCCTAGGTTCAATTCCCATACTCACGCGTAGATTGACGAATTCATAGCTGAAGATGATGATGACAACGACGACGGTGATGATGATGGTGATGACAACGACACATGAGTAGCCATGTTCTCAATCCTGGACCTCAAACTTTAATCCGGCACGGCGACAACATTTTGACCAGTGCGACCATCGTCAGAAATCAAAACAATAACTGGCCCGCCGGTCCACAAATAACTAACTATTACAACCAGAAAAAAAGAGAGAGAGGAGGAGGAGGCGGCCAAAGCATCGAACACGTCACTCAACAATCACAGCCACCAATTACACCATGACGTATTTATTTCGGACATGTAACTAGCGCACCAACTATGAAAAGGAGGGTGGAGAGGGAGGGGGGTAGAGGGAGGAAGAAGAGGAGAAGAAGAGGACATAGGCGCGTGCGGGACGACACGGACCACCACACACTAACTAATAATAAAATTAGGCATTTATCAAACGCTTATCATAGGAGTGACGCATTCGAGTGCCTCCCGCCGTCTTTCCTCACTGGATTACAATGAGGCAGTATTGGGACGACCCTCACAAGCTCCTCCCTCTACTCCAATCCCGTGCCAACACCAACAAGAAAAGAAAACGACAGGAAGATCACACAATGTTGTCTTGTCCCACAACTCGCATCTTACCTCCACACCCCCGCATCGTTGTCATCATCATCATCACCATCCTCAACCCCGACCCTCTGCCTGACATCACATCCTCCTCCTCATCCCCACGTACAACACAACCCCCTTCATCCTCGCCGAATGAAGGAAGATACAGGGCTGAGTACATAAATAACAATGGCGAGTAGTTTTGAAAAAGCACAAAGAAGGGGGTCACTCATAAATAACAACTCGCATTATTCTATCGTCGTTCTACATCAACAATCACGAGCGATGACGTCAACAATGGCGCGTGCAAGCATTTCTTATTGCAATTAAGTAGCTGTCGTTCTATTTTTCTTTCCCGCCGCGTGACCCGCTTTGGGGCACGTGCTAATAATTACAAGCATGATCACGCCATCTGAACGTCATGTGACTCAATTCAGCCAATAGGAGAGACAAAGCGAGAGACAGACAGACAGGGAGGGACAAAAAAGGGGAGAAAGCCGCCTTCCACAAGTTGACGAATCTGATAAACACGTGATACAACGCCAATGTATCCGGCACGCGCCTGCGCACATCATCATCATCATCATACCCTTATCCCGCCTGTGGCAGGGTCGGGTCTGCGGGTTCTAGCCCTCCACTCCCGTCTGTCACCCACCAGGTCCCCGTCCACCCCGCACACCGCCATGTCCCTCCGGACAACCTGCTCCCACGTCAGGTTCGGTATCCCCCTACCCCGGATGCTGCCTACCACCTGCAGTCCTGGAATGCACCTCACGAGCTCATCCTCCCCTCGTCTCATGACGTGTCCATACCACCTCAACGTATTCTCCCTCATTTTTTTCGGCGCAAATATCAACAATAATACCCCCGCATTACAGCTCAACTTCACGGTTGCGGGTTCGAGACACGATGGCCGACAGTCAAATCCGTGGATGACTGGCATGTCCCTTTCTTTCAGCAGCTGGGAAAAATTATAGCCCGTATGTCAAGCACGTAGCACGTAAAACATCGCTTTGTTCACCGAGCGAAATACCATCAGCGGAGCAACTCCTAATCCTTTTTCTCGCCTATGGCAGGGTTGCGAACTCATCTCGCCTCTCATAATGGACACACAGGTGATTTATTGGACGGTATACCACACGGAAACTCGGTTTTACTTCTCACCCAAAGGAAGGCGCACTCGGGGTCTCTCTATTTCACGCCCGGTAAAGAAGCCAACTCACCTCGATCCAGCATCGAGCCCGGAACCACTAGCGCAGTCATCAGACGAGAACTGGTGTGTCCAACGCAATATAGCCATTCCCCGCCTCGCCTAAAGATCCCCAGCCTTCACCAGAAGTGAACCCCCCCCGACTACTCTCTGAATAGATCCACATCCAGGAGCGGCGAATTGCGTTGGACACACCAGTTCTCGTCTGATCACTGAAGTTAACCAGCACAACCCCAGCTAGTACTGACATGGGTGGCCGCTTGGGAAAACTGGGTACCGCTAATACCCAAAAATCGTTGCACTAGTGTAGTGTCTATGCAGTCTTTGCATCAGAACTGCACTTTGGACGGGGCTCTAATGACCTTTGTAGTTGAAGGGCCCTAAAACACCAAAAAACAACAATCCAGACCGAGTGACTACATTGCTGAAATCGAGTAACACAACAATCCACAATTCGAACAAGCAACTAGTACGTTTTCCTGGTGTGTAGCACCCACTCCAGGCCAACAACTGATATTTTGCAACAAATTTACACCCATTTTAGGAGTGCGTTAGTGTCAGGAAAATAAAACTTCCAACAGTGAGTAGATACACAATATTTAGAAAGCGATATATCCGCTTGCAATCTAATTTAGTGTGGCTGGAAAAAAAAGAAGTACTACAAGAGGGGGGCGGGGGCAACTAAATCTTGGCACAGAATCTCAAAATATCCATCAAAAAATCGAAGAGAGAGAGGCAGAAGACACGCTGAGAGGGCTCAAAAGGAGGTAATCGGGTTGCGAAAGAACAAGAAATATACTTCAACCCTCTCTCTTCTCCAAATATCGACTTGAGAAAACCACTTCAAATAAACAGCACAAACCATCAAAAATGATTAATGTCCTGGGAACTATTTTTGACAACGGGCTACAACTCTCAAGAATCTTCCCTTTCTGCAAATGAAGAAAAGCAAAAGCAACTACTAACCCTTTTCCCGCCTAAGGCAGGGTCGGGTACCCATCTTGTCCCTCTGAATGGACACAGGGCGATATATGGGTCATAGTTTTCTCCGCAGCCGGTTGCCGGCCAAAGCTGCACCCCTACGCTTATTTATCGTCGGTCGAGTGTTCGTTGGGGAATGCTACCGACGCCAGGGGGGCGAGGTCCTACACCTGGAAATTTTTGCCTCATCCACCCGTTGCGTAGTAGAGAGGGTTCTGTTACGTGCAAGTGCCATCGTACACCCACACGGGACCTC
Source organism: Trigoniulus corallinus (assembly GCA_013389805.1). NCBI lineage: Eukaryota > Metazoa > Arthropoda > Diplopoda > Spirobolida > Trigoniulidae > Trigoniulus > Trigoniulus corallinus. Next base: position 18,754,284 of record JAAFCE010006156.1, read on the forward strand.
GGTTTTACTTCTCATCCGAAAGAAGGCACACTCGCGACCTCTCTCTTTCTCTCTCGCCCGAAAGAAGCCGACCCACCTCGGGCCAGTATCGAACCTAGAACTACTGGCGGAGTTGCCGAGCGTGATAACCACTACGCCACCGCGGCGAGTCCTTTCTGCAAATGAAGATGATAAAAAAATAAAGCAAGCAACACCTAACCCTATTCCCGCCTATGGCAGGGCCGGATACCCATCTTGTCCCTTTCAATGAACACAAGGGTGATCTATTGGACGGCGGTTTTCCGCAGCCGGTTGCCGACCAAAGCTGCAACTCCTAGGCGAGCTCCTACATCTGGGAATGTTGCCTCATCTACCCGTTGCAGAGAAGAGAGGATTCTTTGACGTGCCAATGCCATCGTACACCACAAGGGAGATCTCGTTTTTACCTCTCACCCGACGAAAGGCGCACTCGGGGCCTCTCTCTCTCTCTCTCCGGTAAGGAAACCAACCCACATCATAGAGCCTAGAACCACTGACGCAGTAATCGAGCAAAATTGTGCAGCCAAGTTGCGTTGGACACACCAGTTCTCGTGAGATCACTGAAGTTAAGCAGAGCAAGTCCACGTTAGTACCAACATGGATGGTTGGTAAAGAACGTTGGGTGCTGCAAATTTCCCCTCTCCTATGTCCACTACCTACCTCCTCATCTCCCGCGAACAGCCTCCCAAGGGTTCGTCCTGTTATGGCTGCTTGGCTAACTCTCCAACCCACTAAAGGAATCCATGCACACTACCTCATGGGCCACCGAGGCGGGTCATTGTCTTAACCTTCATTAAGGAAAAGGGATCATTCACGTATTACATCAAAAACAAAAGTATGGCGTGACATAAAATACAATACTTTGCTGAAAATGAATTATCACTAGGACGTCCACCCGCCACACTGTTTGCAACTCCTCCACACTCTTAATTCACGTTGGCCCAAATTTGGTGAATGAAACTACCACAAACACCATGTGAGAGAAACGTTTTCGCCCTCCTTCAAAGTCGTTATAATCAGTATCATTTCTAGATGCATTATGTTATAAAATCAGATATCCCAAGACATTGCGCGCTTCATAAGATGAAGGAGAGGACGGGGCGCACACAGGAGCAAACTTCCTTCTCCACAATACCTTCCCTATTTATTAATGTCTCTAAATAATAAACGACTATTAATTCGACCTTTCCTTTAAGGTTTCCTCGAGAAGAAATAAATCTTCTTTGAGCTTAAAAAGGTGACATTTCTAAAACGAAAATTACCATCTCATGCTTTGATAACTGGACAAGGAGGTTCAAACACAGAGGGGCTTATAGAGATAGATAGAGAGAGAGAGAGACCGGAACTACTTGTAAGAAGACTAGCCAGTCGATTTGCAAACCTAAAAATAAACTCGGTCACCATGTATCAAAAACCATCGCATCAACCAACTCATTCCCAACGACAACAAGTAGAAGAAAATGCTCAAAATATCTTCCTCCCTCTCTCAATACATCCACATCCACAGAGAAAAGAGTTATTGCAGACACGACGATGACACCAATGACGAGGCTCAAATGGTACCACTCAGTCTCCCAGAAATCAGGCTATTTTAAGGACAGCTGCAAATAAAGGAAACCAACAGAACTAATAAAGCAACACCACGCTCTTCAAGAGCTAGAGATAGATAACGAATGAGAGAAAATCCGCAGTCAACGAAAAGTAAATTCCTTACCCTTTGACCTTCTTTCTCCCATGTGCAACTTAGCTCTACAGCCTATTTCGCCTGGTATACAGTATTTTATCTATTGAACTAATTCATCATCCTTTTGTAGCAACGAGAGAGAGAGAAGAAGAAAAAAACCCTTCCTAATTCGGAACAACAAAGAAAAACCACTTACGTAGGACAAAAAAAAAATTCAAATTTCATGGGCTCTTATTTATCACAAAGAATATTTCTCATTTTTTCCTCTCTGCCAAAGCTATTTCGTTTTCAGTCAGTCAATTAAGGCTCTCTGAATAACAGACATTTCAGAAATTCAAACTACAGTTGATGATGACTGGTGGTGATAGAGAAGATGTAAGAGGGGGGGGGGGGAAGGAATGAAAAGTAGGAAAATGAGAGACAGGAGTATAGACTGAAATAAAAAAAAAATAACCACACGAAACAAATACAAAAATCGATCTCTTCAAGGGGAGAAAGAGCGAGCATTTGTCAATTCAAAGTATTTGGCCGTGGCTCAAATTTCTGCAAATGCAAGCATGTCAACCGCATTAAGTTGAAAAGTGAAACACACATGGATGTAGAGTACAGTGGAGAGGCAGCGAGAGAGAGTGTCTTTCTATATACTATTACTAAATACCAAATTATAATAACAAGAAAAGCCTACTTACTGTATATAAAAATACTATTCACTAAAACTGAATTCGTAGGAATGTTTGGTGACAGGCGAGTGAAACGAAGCAGATTCAGATACACTAAGTCTTGAATTTTTGGCAACAACAAATAAAAACGATGAATAATGAGAAACAACCCCGAAAACCGTAAATAATAAAAAAACAAATATAACATTATAATGAATGGTATTGTGAAAATACCGAAACTATTACTTACGAAACTATTCAAATGAATTGTTGGCAGGAGATGAACTTCTGAGAAACGCTTTCTTCCTACCGAGAAAGTAACGCAAGAGACTAGGCCTCCTACCATCACTAAAACCCATTATTATTCAACGTCGATCCATTTCTACTGACATTAAGAGATAACCTAGCACCTAACCAATCTATATTAGCTTAACAATCATTCACAAAAAAACAGATCATCGTGTCAAAATGCATCGTACACTTACCCATCACTTAAAACAACACCGATTCAAACAAAGCCATCCGCATTCGAATTCAAAAATGGCGTAAACGGCTTCTAAAACTCACTCTTTCTTAAGTCATTTCCATTACCGAACAACTAATGAATGAAATCAACCATAAATTCGCTTATTTCCGACAAAGAAAGCAAAAATAGTTGTGAAAAACAGATATTACTGTTTCAAAATAAACCTCGGCTAGGATTTAATTATACTACTAGCTACTCAAACTAACAACGACGTCTACACTTGCGCAAAAAAAAAAAAAGCAATTAGTGCGCGAGGCGACGTTCCATTAGTGTTCTACAAGTCGAACGTTCCCTAAAAGGCTATCATCACGTGACTACAACGACGCTTCTGTCCAGGACACATGATCAGTAGCGAGAACATCTCTCCCATAACTATTTATCCTTCTGGACAGTCCGGTCATAATTAGGTCCAGAAATCAGGTACGGTAGATCGGACAGAGAAGCATTAATCATTTTTTTTTGTTGTTGGCGTTTTAGGGCCCTTCAACTACAATGGTCATTACAACCCCATCCACTGCGTAGTTCTAATGCAGAGAGATTGCACAGACACTACGATGTTTGGACATTAGCGGCACCCAGTGTTCCCCAGCGGCCAACCATGTTATTACTAACTGGGGGTTGCGTTGATTAACTTCAATGATCACACGAGGACTGGTGTGACCAACGCGAGAAGGGAGAGGCGAGTTGCGTTGGACACACCAGTTCTCGTTTGATCACTGAAGTTAAGCAACGCAAGCCCAGTTAGTACTGACATGGGTGGTCGCTCGGGAAAGCTGGGTACTGCTAAGACCCAATAATCGTCGCATTAGTGTAGTGTCTGTGCAGTCTAGGCAATGGACGGGTCTCTAATGACCTTGTAGTTGACGGGACCTTAAACACAAACAACAAACCAACGCTAGAAGCCGCTCCCTATGCAGAGGGACAAAGATGAGTACCCGACCCTGCCATAGGTGGGAAATAGGTAAGCATGCAGTGGTCAGTCACTTCGCCACAACAGTCCAGTAAAATTTCCTCAAAGAATGTGAGACGGAAGTACACAGTACACGAAAAATCGCCTGTAATCCTGACTACGCAATTAATTAACATCCTTCTTTCATGCCTCGTTCTTGCCTATGGCAGGGTCAGGGGTCCCATTTGCCCCAATAACTGTTATAATTTGAACTGTTTAGGGAATCGGTAAGGGTGAGACCTTGAACCTTAGGATTTCGTACCAATCTACATGTACATTTTACTCTCCACACGCAGAACGGGCCCTTGTCAGTGCAGCTAGAATGACGCACGCCCAGCACACAACACACCATGTTCACATCTTCCCACCCGGGACAAAAGAGCATGCACTTGGGACATGACAGCGAAGCTTTTCTTTCCCCCTCGGCTACCAGGATCGAACCTGGAACCAGACTCTTCAAAAATTCAAGGAAGTAATGCATTGAGGCAGCGAAACAGACTATGCATTTAATTAACAGCAACAACACCTAACCCTTTCCCCGCCTATGGCAGGAACGGGTACCCATTTTGCCCTTGTCAATGAACACAAGTGTGACAGCGTCTTTCCGCAGCCGGTTGCCGACCACAGCTGCAACCCTTATGCTTATTGATCGTCGGCCTATTGTTCATTGGGGGGCCTTCCACCAGACGCCAGCAGGGAATGGGGGCGAGCTCCTACACCTGGGAATGTTGCCTCATCTACCCGTTGCATAGTACAGAGGGCTCTTTGACGTGCAACTGCCATCGGACACCACAGGGGATCTCGGGGTTAGTTCTCATCTGAAGGAAGGCGCACTCGGATCTCTCTCATTCACCGCTGTTCAGTATCGATTTTTTTTTTTGTTTCGTTGGTGTTTTAGGGCCCTTCAACTACAAGGTCATTAGAGCACCGTCCACAGCATAGTTCTTATGCAGAAACTGCACAGACACTACACTGATACGACGATTTTGGGGTATTAGCAGTACCCAGTTTTACCAAGCGGCCACCCATGTCAGTACTGGCTGGGGTTGCGCTGCTTAACTTCAGCGATCGGACGAGAACTGGTGTTTCCAACGCAATTCGCTGCTCCCAACTACAAGGTCATTAGAGTTCCGTACTTCTATTGCAGAATCAGTCCAGTATCGAACCTAGGACCACTGACGCAGTTACCATGCACTCTACCCACTGCGCCACCGAGGCATTTAATTAAATCAGGGATGGAAAAAAAATCTCGGTTTAATCTCAAAAATTAGAGGGCATTTAGGGCACCTTTATTCGAGATGTGATAACTGGGCCCAGATAAGGCCCTGGCTGGGAGGAGCAGATGCTGCAGCAGCCGCCATTTTTCGTTAAATTTACTCACGTAACAGGAATAAAAACGTCTACTGAACCCTCGATTTCAGAGAAAGCGCAGGAGAAGAGAGACACACACTCACTCTGCAGAATCGATCGATAATGCGTATCTTGGACAAAGTCCCTCCTCTGTCTCTCGCCCCCCCCCCCTGCCGACCCACCCATCCGCCTACCCCAACACTTTCTAACGTTAACCAGTACTATCTAATCTGCCCACCTTAGGTCCATCGTCTCTATCTCGTGCTGCTCTTTCTGCAAATAACATTATACGTGTGCGCAACCCAAGAGACATTTTCGAATTTTAGCTTGACCCTCCCCCTCCCCCTTCTATAATCCGAGTCGACGCTAACGAAAGGTTTCTCTAGAAATGATGGTCATCGCTGAGAATGACAGACATCAAAACCTGCAATTGGTCACTACAGCATTATAACCAATTCATCTATATCCATACCACACATAAGAAAGGACTGAACTGGTCATTCGAAAGTATTGGTCAAAAATTTACAAGAAGAAAAATAATTCGTAAATAGAAAATCTGGACTGACACCCTGTCCTTGTAATGGTAACCTAAAAATTTTATAACCAATCGATTACTCAATAAGTGATCGATATTTATCGATACCCGATATTTTTCTCCGCACCCGGCCCACTCTTAATTCTCAATGGACAACGGCTATCGTTATGGACAGTTTCAGGCAACATCACAATAAAGCACGCACATACAATGATGGATACCTTGTCGTAATCTAAGACCACCACAATGACATTTGACCATCGTTGAACTAGTTAGCATCAGGTTAATTACAAAGATGAAAAAAAAACCCCTGACCAATGTAAAGTGACTCTCAGTAGCCTTCACATCCGTCCTGCAAAACAAAAACTTCAAGAACAACAAAAGACCCTTGAACCCCCCCCCCCCTCCTACTTTCGTCCGGCATAAAGATTTTAAAAATGAGGGAAAGAGTTCCCTGTGAAATGAGACGGGACGATGAGGAGGCGACTTGGTGGTCAGTGAGTAGGCAGTAGAACGCACGTTTACCCCCCCCCCCCCCTCTCGGTTCCTGGAAATATAACAAACTGACAGATGACGTGAGTCATGGTCAGATGGCAATCGAAGCTTCTTCCAACCCTTCCCTTACACCTTCAGCTTCCCTCCGCTTCCCAGAATTAAAAAACTGACCAGTAACTTTTTACACTAAATTTTAAATTCAAAATATAATTCACTCCACACTGAATTGTGGGGGGAAAAAGGTACCAGGAAAGACAAAAAAAAAGGAGAAGACGGAGGAAGGTGAGTGGGGAGTGGTCAGTTACGAAAAAAAAAAATATTGTGCGATATCATTTCTCTCACCTGATAAAATTTCGGATGAAGCAATAAATGGTCAACAAACAATTATCAGAGCTGTTCAAATCCCAATTAAGTGGCGAAGCAGCCAAGGTGACAGCAGCTGATGCAAAACAACTGACCGAAGCAGTTGTGGCTGTCATTGGGTCTGGTAGGTAATAATAATAATAAAAGAGTTCGGACGCAAGGTGCACTTTGACCCCTTTGCAGGTGAGATTACAATTTCTCCGAGTGTTGAATTCAGGTAGGAACAAAACAAAAAAAACGGAAGTGGGTCGGGACAACCGTTTCAAAAAAATAACATTAAAATAAAAAAAAAAATAATAGTCAGTGGAAAGAGAGGGTGGAGAGTTTCACATCAAGTCCAAACTAAGGTCCGAAGAACGTCCAAACTCCTCCTCCTCCCCTCCCCGAAAAAAATTATAAACGTAAAAAAATAAAAAAAAAATTTCTTTTTAAGTGTGTCTGCTTAGGTAGGAAAATACGGAAAACAATAATCGAGATTAAAAAATTCGCAAGTGGACATCACGCAGTTAAGACAGTGGTCATTTCTTGCAACAAAAAAAAGTATTACAACAACACAACCCCTGTAGTTCCACAGAAAGAAAGAAAAAATGACCCGATGGACACTAGGACAACGGCACAAAGTGACACACAGCAACGGCGCTCCTTCCTTCAAATGGCGCGTGTTCACTGATAATATATAACGTTTCAGACTAGGATAATATTCGAGCTGCTAGCCTCGACCAAATCGTCGCCAAAAATGACACCCAAAATAATAAAACGCAGATGCCAACGACGAGAAATGAAAAAAGAAACACGAAATTTTCATCGATTTTTACGTTAAACTGCGTAATGGCGCCTACAACGCATGCGCACATCGCGTCTTCTTTGGCGACCTACCGCGCAAGCGCACAACTGGCTGTTCCCTGGCAACCAGCAACGCATGCGCATACTTAGTCCTCGCTAACGCCCCTATATAAACGCGGGCAGCAACAACAGCAGCCTCTTTCAACGGTGCCAAGTAGACAGCTGGTCGATTGAAAGCAAATCACGAGAACGACAGGCAAGCAACTAACTCCTTTCCAGCCTATGGCCGGGGTCGGGTACCCATCATAGGTTGTGTGTTCGTGTTTTAGGGCCCTTCAACTACAAGGTCATTAGAGCCCCGTCCACTGTGTAGTTCTGATGCAGAAACTGCACAGGCACTACACTAATGCGACGATTTTTGGACACTTGCGGTACACAGTTTCCCTAAGCTGTCAGTACTAGTTGGGGTTGCGCTGCTTAACTTCAGTGATCAGACGAGAACTGGTGTGTCCAACGCAATTCACCGCTCCTCCCCCCATCATCGGTGTTTTGGGGCCCTTCAACTACAAGGTCATTACAGCCCCTTCCACAGCATAGTTCCAATTCAGAAAGACTGCACTGACACTACGCTAATGCGACGATTTTGGGGAGAAAGGGGGGGGGGGGGGGTTGGATATTAGCAGTATTTAGTTTTCCCAAGCGGTCACTCATGTTAGTACTATCTGGGGCTGCGTTACAGCAGCCGATAGCGGCGCCGGCGCCACAGCGAGCACGACGACGCAGCGGCTAGATTTTTCCTCGCCCTCTCCTCCAGTAAGGAAATAACCCCCGCCTCGGTGGCGCAGTGGGTAGCATGCTCGGTAACTGCGTCAGTGGTTCTATGTTCGAACCTCTGCAACCGGTAGACGAGGCAAAATTTCCAGGTGTAGGAGCTCGACCTCCACTCCCTCCATGGCGGCTGGTGAAGGTGGTGTACCCCGACGATAAATAAGTACAGGGGTTGCAGCTTTGGTCGGCAACCGGCTGCGGGAAACTCTGTCCAATAGAGCGGCGAGTTGCGTTGGACACACCAGTTCTCGTCTGATCACTGAAGTTAAGCAACGCAAGCCCAGTTAGTACTGACATGGGTGGTCGCTCGGGAAAGCTGGGTACTGCTAATACCCAATAATCGTCGCATTAGTGTAGTGTCTGTGCAGACTATGCACTAGAACTATGCAGTGGACGGGTCTCTAATGACCTTGTAGTTGACGGGACCTTAAACGCCAACAAACCAAAAAAATCTGTGCAATAGATCACCCTTGTGTTCATTCAGAGGGACAACAATGGGTACCCGACCCTGCCATTGGAGGGGAAAAAGGGTAAGGAGTTGCTTTTGCTTTGCTTCCAGTAAGGAATTAAGAGGGGGCTAGCCGACGAAAAGTTATTATTCTAGCTGCTAGAATTTCTTCAACAGCGGCTGACTTTTACGATTTTAGAGCCGGCTAGCTGATGGTTTGCTTTCAGAGGTTTCTCACCACCAAGTGCGCATGTCGGCTAGCTGGCTAATATTAAGCCGATTTGTGGTTATCAGGCGGCTAGAAGTGTGCCCCTGTGACAGGTGCATCATGGGGACGCCAAGGGTATTTCACTCCCTACGAATGATTTTCGGATTTGTGGTAGGGATGTTGAAGGGGGGGGGAGAGAGACTCGGCTAATTAAGCCGGTTGCCACCAGCAATATCAATACTATGTAGGCCTCTTTGTAAATGAGATCATACCTCGGTCCATTTCCGAGCCCCACGAGGGCTGCCCTCATTTTCCGTCACAACTATTTGGAACATCGGCTATTTACAGATGACGATAATGCTTACTCCTCCTCCCACCATGTATTTCATCGCCTTCCTGTTCATTAAGAACGCCATTATTCACACTAACAGTATCATCAACGGTCACTCGTTAGTCGACAGTTCGATTCCCATACCACTCATTCAAAAGATAGGAGATCAGAGCCCAGTTAAAGAAAAGAGGGGAAAATCTGGTCAGTCGGTTCTGAATGCTATTATTAGCCAGCGATATTACCTTCTCATTACTGGTCAATTACAACTGGTCACTATCTAGTAAGTTTAGAAGGCTCACGGCAAAGGGGCCCTTCCCACGCCTATGGCAGGGTCGCGTCCCTCTGAATGGACACAACGGTGATCTACTGGACGGTGTTTTTCCACAGTCGGCTGCCGACCCAAGCTGCAACCCCATATGCTTATTTATCGTGTGGTGTACTGTTTGTCGGGGCACTCCACCGACGCCAGGGGAAAGGGGGGGGGCGAGCTTCTGCACCTGGGAATGCTGCCTCAACAACCCGTTGCATAGTAGAAAGGGTTCTTTTTCGTGCTATGCCATTGTACACCACGAGGTACCTTGGGTTTACTTCTCATCCGCAGGAAGGCGCACTCTGAGTTTCTTTTTCTCTCTCTCTCGCCCGAAAGAAGACAATCCACCTCGATCCAGTATCGAACCTGAAACCACTGGCGCAATAAATCAATTACGCTACCTATTGCGCCACCGAAGTAGGCGCAAAGTTAAAATTTAAATATATTTCGAAACTTGAGCTGTCTCTGGTCACCCACAGAAGATTTTCATTATTCTGAACCTTATTCGCCTTTATAATCGGTCAACATTCAGCAACTGACCACCTGGAATTTGTCAGCTTTTAAAATATGACCACCACTACACGTCCGCGCAATGTCAAACAACAGAAGAAAGAGGATAATAACTCTTGCACCTGGATATTTCGAGGTTATTTCTGTTGTATTGGAATGGGCCGTTTGAGGGGAAGGGGGAGGGTGTGTATCACCTCGACTTCTCTTAACTGCTATGGCCAGTTTGGAAGAGGAGGAAGACCACTGATGACACCCTTTTGCACATATTAGCACATCTGTCACGGTACAACATTCCAGCAATCGCAAACTTAACACTTAGCAACAAACACCCACTTCCTATTCCAAAGGCATAGGGGGTTATCGTCCTTCCGGTTGCCCCAACCCCTTAAAAGGGGAAAAAAATACCTCCAACCGTAAACTAGATTCGATCTCGCAGTGGCACGCAATCGGATAAACAGCACTACCGCAGTCATCACGGCCACTGTTCACGTGACAGAAGACTCGCACGTGCTCAAAAGAACGTCATTTACAAAATGTTCGAAAACCCATCAAAGAACGACATGATTAAATAAACGGAAATCGACGTCACGTAACCATGGTGACAGGCGTATTTATGATGACTCTTATTTTACGGTCACTGATCTCTAGGAGGAGTTCGACCCGCCTTGGTGGCGCAGTGGGTAGCACGCTCCGTAACTGCGTCAGTGTTTTTCTATCTTCCAGACTGGACCGAGGCGGGTTAGATTCTTTCGGGCGAGAGAGAGACCCCTCCCTTATTTCAGATAAGAACTAAAAACCGGGGTCCCGCGTGGTGTACGGGTAGCAGCTCGGTGGAGTACCCCAACCAACAATAGGGGGTTGCAGCTTTGCTTGGCAACCGGCTCAGGAAAACCACTGTCCAATACAGTCTGGTCCAATAGATCGCTCTCGTGTCCATTCAGAGGGACAAGATGAGTAACCGACCTTGTTATTAGGGCGGGGAAAACGGTTAGGACTTGCTTTGATCGCTAGGAGGAGTTCATCGTAACCTTTGGTGAACTGTTGCCTTGAGGAGGGAGGGGGATGAGAAAGCGGTACGAAAAGGGGGTGAGGCATTAAGGGAAAGGGTGTGCGTGTGTGTCGAGGAAAAGCGGGGGTGGGCGTTAGAGAAATGAAATGCAAACCGCGCTGTGACTCTTTAGGACCACAAAGAGCCCCTGCGACAAACAGGCAACAACAAAAGAAAGGACACTCAGTAATGTCCGAACAACCTAGAAGAGCCTATAGTCAGGTAGGCACTGATCTCAGATGTCAAGGACTGGAAACCACTATGTGATGGTCACTCGACTGAGATTTTACCAGCCAGTATCCCAACCAGCATTACAAAGGCCACTAGAGCCCCGCCCACTGCGCAGTTGTAAATGCAGAGTCTGCGCAGAGACTACGCTGTTAGGACGATTTTTGGGTATTAGCAGTAGCCAGTGTTTCCAAACGGTCACCCATTCCTTCACTTCAGTGATCAGACGAGAACTGTTGTGTCCAACGCAATACAGCCGCTCCCAAACCAGCATCAAGAGGGACAACAAGAGGACAGCGCGCTCGACAGAGAGTGGACAACACATAGAACAAAAATATTTATAAATAGGGCGGGGAAAAAAAGGCCGTCATCAACAGTAGTGTCCATTACCATACCTGTATTTACGTGCAGCAACAGAAGAAGAATAAGAAGAAATGGAAGAGACAGCAGCGGTAAGTGGACAGTAGAGCAATCCCGGTTTTTGACCCTCCCTAAGACATGCTTCCAATTCATCCAAACTGTACAGAAAAACATATAATAATATAATAAAAAAATTAAAGAAAAAAAAAGCAAGAAATTAAAAAAAAAATAATAAATAAATAAGCAAAAATGGAGACGAAACCAAAGCGGAAAAGCAAAAATGACGTCATTCAAGATGCAAATGGCAAAAAAAGCGTATCCATGACGACAGCAAACGATGCAGCTAAACACACACCACGCCTCTTTTTGAAAAAAAAAAAATAACATCCACAGTAAACGTCACGTGACTAATTCCACCAATGAAAAACTTAGTTCGACCACGCGCATTCTGTTCACGTGCAGCCCTCGTGGCCTACAGAAAAACAACCAACCACGTGCACGGCACACCACGTGGAGTCCTGTGCAGTACTTGAATACCTAACAATCATCATCATACTCTTATTCCGCCTGTGACAGGGTCGGGTCTGTGGGTTCTAGCCCTCCACTCCCGTCTATCTCACCAGCAGGGCCGGCGTGATGGGTGTGCGAACAGGGCCGCGCGCATTCGGATTAATGAACCTATTGGTAGAAGGGCCCCACTTCATCTTTTCACGGGGCCCCGCAAAATATAGCGCCGGCCCTGCTCACCAGGTCAACGTCTACCCCAAACACTAACATTTCCTTACGGACAACCTGCTCCCACGTGTGCTTCGGTCTCCCCCTGCTCCCACGTGTGCTTCGGTCTCCCCCTGCTCCGGGTGCTTTCAACCACCTCACCTGCATTCCTGAAATGGACCTAACGAGCTCCTCCTCCCCTCTTCTCATCACGTGCGTATACCACCTCAACCCACTCCCCCTCGTTTTTTTCCCCGCGATTTCTCCCACCCACAGGCTACCTCTCATATACTCATTCCTAATCCTATCAGCTCTCGACACACCACTGATGTACCTCAGCATTCTCATCTCGGCTACTTGGATTCTATTGACGTAGTTCTTCCTCACTTGCCCCCAACGCTCTGATCCATATAGGACATAGCGGGCCTAACCAATGCCCTATAAATATTCCCCTTCAACTTGATTGGGACCCTCCTAATCA
>JAAFCE010006156.1:18770705-18788881 GCA_013389805.1 Trigoniulus corallinus
TGCCCTATAAATATTCCCCTTCAACTTGATTGGGACCCTCCTAATCACACAGGACTCCACTTGCCTGTCTCAATTTCAATACCTAATGACTCGAATATAATCTACCGGCCAGTTAACATTGAACTCGGAGAGGGTGAAAGGTTGAGAATGGAGAGGGGAAGGACACATCTCAAGGTACCCGAATCGAAGAGGGACTTTATTTCCCCCATACCCCACCCGCTGAAAATTTAATAAGATCACAATCCGAGGACAAAATAATAATAAGATAAATGTCACCACCAATAAAGTGTCCATTGGTGTATGCTCAACGTCTTATTAAAAGGAAATTGTGACGTCACCGCGATCCCTCTTGTCCACCCTGATAACAAACTATATATAACCCCTTCCTTTCCATCGCTAAAGCCAAAAGTTATTTTTAACAAGTAAGCTACAACTGGCCAACAACAACAATAGCACCACATTCTTCGCAAGACTATACTGTACACAAATGAGCGAGGCAAGACCGGACGTCTTCGGACATTGTGCAACAATAAAAGGACTGGTCAGATTTCTGAGTGAGTATTGGGGAGACCCTTAACGAAGACGAAAGGGTAGGAGAAGGGACGATGCTGGAATATGCTCTTCTAATACTGGATTGCGCGGCCGGAAGCTGCCCGCGGGAGATGAGGAGGTAGGTGAAAGGACGAAGAAGAGGGTTAATTTGCAGCACCCATCGTTCTTTACCAACCACCCAAGTTGGTATTGACGAGGGCATGCGATGCTTAACTTCAGTGATCTCACGGGAACTGGTGTGTCCAACGCAACTTGGCTGCACCTCGGCTTAGCTTGCTTGTGGCCTGAGTGCGGTGTGAGGACTCGCCTCGGTGGCGAAGTGGGTAGCACGCTCGGTAACTATCAGTAGTTCTAAGTTCGATACTGGACCGAGATGGGTTGGCTTCTTTCGGGCGAGAGAAAGGACCCGAGTGAGCCTTCTTTCGGATGACAAAACCGAGGTCCCCTGTGGTGTACGATGGCATTTGCACCCGAAAGAACCTTCTCTACTATGCAACGGGTAGGTGAGGCAAAATTCCCAGGTGTAGGAGCTCGCCCCCTGACGTCGGTGGTGTGCCCCAACGAACAGTAGACCGACGATAAATAAGCATAGGGGTTGCAGCTTTGGTCGGCAACCGGCTGTGGAAAAACAATGTCCAACAGATCGCCCCTGTGCCCATTCAGAGGGACAAGATAGGTACCCGACCCTGCCATAAGCGGGCAAAGGTTTAGGAGTTGCTTTTATGAGGGTGGTGGAATGAGGAGAGGAGCAAGATCTCGTTAGGTCCATTACAGGAATGCAGGTGGTTGGAAGCGCCCAGGACAGGAGTAGACCAAAGCAGACGTGGGAGTGGAGGGACAGAACCCCCAGATCCGACCCTGCTTCAGGCGGGATAAGGTTGTGTCTGAATGTGGCGTATAGGTGACGAGTAAAAAATGCACGATTCTTCCGTCACACCCTGTATTAAAAGAACGTCAGCCATCACTGTCTGGCTCCGCCATCTAGTGATGAATCGAGAAAACATTTTCCAGACATGTAGGTCATTGACCCACATGGTAAAATTCACCGTCTACGTGATTGCAAGCGAATGGTCAATTTATTTTCTACTCCCCCTCCCCTCATTAATTCACCAGCAACGTCAGTTAGGACAAAAAAAGGACACGCGGGGGAGGTTAAAGAGACACAAAACAATAAGAAAATCTAGGGCAAGTCTCCAAATGACAAATATCTAGTAGAAAACAGTGGGGAAAGGAGGAAGGGAGAAGAAGATGAGGGGTAATAACACGCCCCCATGACATCCTTAAAATGTGTCCTCCCCTCAGTACAAATGCCCCTCCCCCCACCAAATTTACTACTCTATCTACACACCGGTCGGTGGTGTGTGTCTGTTCTCCTTTAATAATTTCATAGGATGCTGTGGTGGTCCTCTTTCTATGTTCAGTTCAAAATTTGACCTTCCTAAACTAACACCAGCACCCTCAATGGGCACATCTTAGACCTCCCACAAAAAAAAACAAGGACGGGGACCGCATAGTCGTGTCTCCTCTCTCTCACTCGTGTCGAAACAATTTACTATTGGCAACGTAAAAGACAGTAGGAGGACCATCTATTTTTAAACTTCTTTACTCAACCTGGTCCTCCTCCACCACCTCCTCGTCCTCTTCTCCCCTTTTGCCTGCAAATAAGGGGAGACAGTTGAGCAACGCCTGGAGAATGAGGTCACCACAGAGGGGTCAATCACCATTACAACTAAATCGACCTTAACAGGACAGAATTTTCTCCAAAAGCAGTTCAGAAACGAGAGACGGGGGGCAAAAATTCCAGTATAAGAACCGTAGCCAAAAATTAATATCGGGATTCGAACCTACAACACTGAGCCTTATAAATCAACAATTCACACCATCAAATACTGAGTATAACGTCTTAAAATATGAAGAACAAAACGGTTAACACCACAAACTTGCAAAAGAAATCAGCGCTGGCAAATTCTAAAATTACGACACACCACACTTGACAAATGTTGGTCAACTGGTGACCAAACGGCGACAAAAAAAAAGGAGGGAATGGGGTGGAAAAATAAGAAGGCCAATCAACGTCACATAAAACACTGGACAAAAATCTTAATTAAAAGCAACAGCAGCAGCAGCACCTTAATTATAGCTTTTTAGTAGAGCCAATTCGCTTATAACAAAAACAAGAAATCAAATCGCCATTGATGACGTCACTAGCAATGGACGTTAGGCATATTAGTAATTAAATAAACCATCAACCATAATTTATCTCAAATAGTTAATTCAAAAGCGTCGCTGTAACGAAAGGGGTACGGGGGGGGAGGGGTAAAGAAGAAGGAAGAGGAGGAAAAGAGATGACGTTAAGATACATTTTTGGATTTGACCCTCTGTGGCCCCCCCCTCCCTACCATTTATGATGATGGTCAATTTAAAATTTCAACAATATTCCTTACTCCTTATGAGAGGGCGGGACGACAAAAAAAAGTATGAAGGAGACACATACGCATGGGACAGGACAGCGAGGGGGAGGGAGAACAAAACCTCTCCATCCACCCCGTCCTGTCCCAAACAGGAATTTTTTTTGTTCTTTATTAGCTCACTTGAATGTGACCTCTAAGAAGCAAAAATGAGTCACATCGTACCCAAATTTCAATAAAGTTTTACTCCTTTTTTTTTAAACCACCCTATCATTACTTATGAATCCAATGAGAATAGGGAATTTAAAATATGTGGTGGTCAGTAAACGAAATTGGGAACTGTTACATTTTTGTAAAAAAGGGTACATCACCATCTCCACCCAGTGCACATTTCTGTTTTCTTCACCCTCTGTCACACCTCACTTTCAAACTTATAAACACATTAAACGAGGAGGACAGGATGGGTGTTGGACACGAAAATGACCTGTCCACTAGAAATATGCACAAACTGGTCCACAGGTGACACGTGGGCGGAAAAACTGTTAGTGGGGGGAAAAAGCACAGCTTCAGGAACAACAAACACATCCAACAGTGGAATCCTGGTCATCATTGAACCCTAGGAAATACAATTTGACCACTTGGTGGAAAGGGGACGGGGAGAGGAAGGAAGGTCAAACCCAGGAAAGAGTCCCAAACAGCGACAAACAAAACTTTCACAAAAAAACTGAACAATGCATTTTTCTTTTTATTGCTTTTTGGTCTTTAGTTACTTACCCATCAGGATCTCCTTCCTCAGTTGTTGGAGCTGCACTTCCGTCCTGCGTGACCGGAGGCACAACGGCAGCCACAGGAGGTGCTGTAGACGACGACGATGACGACGTAGAAACAGTGGAAGGTTGAGGAACTTGTTGCTGACCAGCTAGCGTCGTACTACCATCAACTGCAACTGTCTGTATAGTTACAGTTTCTGGAATCACCAAGGGGCTGCTGCCACTACTACTACTGGCGCCAGGAGCAGTAGCCAACTGCTGTGGCGGGACAAACACTTGTTGGTCCACTTGAGTTCCTGATATTTGTTGACAAGATTGAAGAGGAGGAGGCTGTTGAACACCAGTGGCCACTACTGCTGCCGCCGCTGTAGCACCAGCAGCCGTCGTTACCTGTGAATGGGCATAGTCCGTAGCAGGAGAAGCCTGATAAACCTGGGGTTGTAAACCTGGTGACACTGACGTCACAAAGTCTTGAGAAGAAGTAGAAGAAGGAGGCGGAAGAGAAAGGTGTTGCTGCTGAGAAGCTGAAGTTGACTGAAGTTCCTGCGGAGATTGGGTTTGCATGGTAGTAGTAACAAGGCCACTTTGGACTTGTTGAGCAGACTGCTGAGATTGTTGCTGAACAGCTGTTGGAACAGCACTTGGCCTATAATCAGATCCAGGTTGTGAAGGAGGAGGAACAACAACAGTACCTGGTGGTACAGAAGTATGACTTAAAGAGGTCGTTGACGGGTGAGGTGAATATTCAGAAGATTGACTTTGTGGTTGTTGTGGAGTCTGAGAACAAAATTCACTAACAGGAACCCCAGAACCGGTCGATGGTTGTGGTACGGAGCAAACACCAGCAGCCATCTGTGACATTGACACTACAGAAGGAGGAGCTCCACCAGGATGGTGTAATTGCATCGCCCGTCCTTGCATGTGAAGCACCGTGTTAGTAAAGTCCAAATTACCCTGCTGCTGCGTCTGAAGAATGATGGACACAGGAAGGACAGGTTGCTCACCTTGTCCCACTGTCATACCAACAACACCCAAGTTTGGCGTATGGTCCATAATGGCAGTCATTCCTCCTCCCATAACGGCCACGTTGGGATCCTGAGACCATGATGTTGTCACCACATTATGAGCACCACTGGCATCTAGAACCAACGAATCACCATGTTGCACTGAACTAGTACTGCTAGAATTTCCAGACCCTGTTCCACTTTCTCTGTCACACGTCTCACTAGATACCGAAGAAGCTGGTGGTGGATCAGTAAAATCCAAACAGAGCCACCGTCCTCGACGAAAAGGTTCACTCGTGTCTATTTTGACCACACGAAATCTGTTCTGCCAATGAATGTCTGGGTTTTGAACCACAGACACGGGAACATTGGCTGCTTCCATTACGGTGACGCTGACGTTTGCAGGAGTAGCACCGCTAGAAGAAGTAGCAGCTGTAGTAGTTGTTGTAGTAAGAGTGGTGGTGTTGTTAGGAGTAACATTGGAGGCTGGCACTGAAAATGGTGATGATGACGACGACTGTGGGCATGGAGACCGTTGAAGAATGACACTGGACTGTTGATGGGCGCTAGTACAGTCATCTTTAATGCTACTGAAAGCATCTTCAGATGAGTAATCATAATCCGTCGTCTTGGAAACGTCTAGTAAGTCTGAACTTAATTCGTCCGTGTGACTCTCGTCTAAATCATCCGCACTGTCATCACCTCCATCGTTACTTAACCGAGAACCAAAGGTAACGCTGGTGATTTGAAAAGAGCTGGTTTTCTTCCGTCCAGGAACCACCGACGTGGGTAGAGAGACTAATATAGGACCGCCTCCTCCTGATGAATCGGTGCGTTGTAATAATTCGCTGGAAACTGCAACCGCACTACCACCACCACTACTATTACCATCATCGTCCCGTTGAACAATATTTGTCACATGTCCCGAACTGACCATGACATGCCTAGTCACATCAGGTCCTACACAACGATCCGATTTAGTAGTACCATCTGCCATATTTCCAAAGGTATATTTCTTGCGAGGTTGATTTTGGAAGAGTGAAACAGGGGGATTAAGAGAGATAATACACAGTTGTCGTTGATGACACAGGTAATTTAATTATACGAACCAGATTCTTGCCACCACTAGAAGTCGAGAGGGATCAGAAAAATAATTGTCTATAGTCACAAACACACACAGGTAGAGAAAGAGAGGTGCACTAATAACACAGAGAAATAAAGATCATGAAATCATTTAAGAGATTGTTGAATTTGAGAAGAGAGAGAACGAAACATTGACAAACCAGACATATATTTCCTTTTCTCTCTCTCGATAATGTTGAGCCTGTTGACTAAGTACTCGAGAACCCTGATGTCGACAACGCAATTGAAAAATAATCATAAATATTGAATGTTGTAAAAGAAAATTTGTAATTACGAACGGTAATTTCCACGCATTAGGAAGAGTAGTAGTAGTAGTAGAAGAAGAAGAGTTTAAATTTCCAAATCAACAACGGTGGTGGCTTGTAGTAATTCCGGTTTGGACAAGTGAGAGAGAATCAAACGCTGAAATAGAACTTTACCTGTACGACGATTGAATAGGACAATTTCAAAGATATTAACACAACGTATTAGACTGTTGTCATAGATATTATTTCAGAAAAGAAGTAGTAGTAGCCCTTATAGAAGAAACAAAGTACACAACGAGGCGATGAATTAACGTTACCATTGCCAAAAAGTGAGTAAAAACCAACGAGAGAGACACACACTCACTCACTCTACTCGCTTTCCAACGGAAACGAACAAACCACGCTAAACATGCGAAATAAAATCAAAAAAAGATATACTCAATACCGAACGACGATGCGTCCTTTTTTCAAAAACAAAAACTGACTCAACAATACTATCGAAAATAAACCACCCAAGACAATTTCACGACATGGTTTTTCTACAACTGCTCCATATTCCAACCAAGAAAAAAACCACAACCCGACTAACATGGCGGGTGTCCACAGGAGCATTGTGGGGGAAAAAAACAATGATTCGTCAGAGGACATTTCCGATCGTCTGTTATCATCCTCTCTTCACTACATCCGCTTTCGAATGACAGTATCCCCTCTCAATAGATTTTTTTTAAAAAAATGTTTATCTTGCAATAAAATACAAACTTACGAAACACCCAAGTCGAGTTGATTGATGAATAAATAATTCATACATTTGTTGCCGCCTACCACTCGGAAAATGGAACGACAATATGGCGACCCGTTGTTCTGCTCGAGCAGACGATAGAATGAGCTTCTGAATGTACCAAACATATGCTAACAATAAAAACAAACAAACCGAATAATTAAACTTAAAATATAATTAAATTACAGCTGTATTGAGCATTATAGATAATAAAGAAATTACTCGCATGTCCACTATAACAGCCTGAAACTGCTGCTCCCATTCCAGAGAAAAAATTCGAATACGGCAGCTCGTGCATCGAACATCCCTCCCTACTTGGGGGGCGTCCTCGGTAACTGCGTCAGCGGTTCTAATTTCGATACTGGACCGAGTTGGGTTGGCGAAAAAAAGAGACCCCGAGTGCGCCTTACTCCGGATGAAAAGTACGATGGCATTTGCACGTCAAAGAACCCTCTATGTAACGGGTAGATGAGGCCTGAACATTTCCAGGTGCAGGAAGGAGCTCGGTGGAGTGCCCCTACCAAACAGACCGACGATCATTAAGCCGAGGGGCTGCAACCTGCTACGGAGAAGCACTGTCCAATAGATCACCCTTGTGTCCATTCAGAAGGACAACATCGGTATCCGACCCGACCCTGCCATAGGCGGGAAAAGGGGTTAGGAGTTGCAGTTCGTGCACTGAGCCAGCAGTCAACGAAAATGTACGCCATCTAAACGAAATTAAATGATGAAGAACGCAGACTAATTAATACTTCTGTCATTTTGTAGTGGATACGCGCTGAAATGGAACAAGTCACCTAAAATGTCAAATCTACGAGAAAAGCTGTTCTGTTAACGGCACAGCCACCATGTAGCCGGTAAGAAGTCAGTCGTAAGCTCACTACTGCCACCTCACGGCAAACATATTTTTTAAAACAAAAGCGCTTCACTATAGATCTGTTATGGCATATTCTATTCGACGTACCTCGGTACGTAGCGCCACCACGACGTGGTTACAATTCACAGAACTCGGGTGAGAGCGCCATTCTATACGGCGCTCTAACGGCAACAAAGTTGCGTCGGACACACCAGTTCTCGTCAGATCACACAAGTTAAGCAACTCAAGCCCCAGTTAATAACAACATGGGTGGTTGGTAGTGAACGTTGGGTGCTGCTAAGTTCCCCTCTCCTACATCTATCAGCAATGTAGTCACTCGGTCTGGATGTGTTGTTTGTTGGTGTTTTAGGGCCCTTCAACTACAAAGTCATTAGAGCCCCGTCCACAGCATAGTTCTTATGTAGAGACTGCACAGACACACTACGCTAATGAGACGATTTTTGGGTATTAGCAGTACCCAGTTTTCCCCAAGCGGCCACCCATGTCAGTACTAGCTGGGGTTGCGCTGCTTAACTTCAGTGATCACGCAATTCGCCGCTCCCCCTACACCTACCTCCTCCTCACCCGTCAGGAGCCTCCGTAGGGTTCGGCCTGTTATGGCTGCTCGGCTTACTCCCAACCCGTTAGCATAACATACCAACATACTAACCCTTTCAAACAAAACAACTCCTAACCCTTTTCCCGCCTATGGCAGGGTCGGGTACCCATCTTGTCCCTCTGAATGGACACAGGGCGCTATATTGGTCATAGTTTTTTCTGCAGCCGGTTGCCGGCCAAAGCTGCACCCCTACGCTTATTTATCGTCGGTCTAGTGTTTGTTGGAGAATGCTACCGACGCCAGGGGGCGATCTCCTACACCTGGAACTTTTGCCTCATCTACCGGTTGCGTAGTAGAGTGATCAGACGAGAACTGGTGTTTGTCCAACGCAATAAGCCGCTCCCCCAATAAGCCCGCCCGCCATGTTGTTGCAACTGACCAGCATGAACCAAACAGAAATTTCACAAAAAAAAAAAATTATAACTACAGGGTGCTAACTAGCTCCCTCTGGTTGTTCCTCACCGTACTGAAGAAGAAGAAGGGCGATTCACAACTGAGCGAACGTACACCTGAAAAAGAAAAGGTGGAGAGAGGGAGAAGGGTAGATGGAGAAGAGCAGGTAGGTAACAATCATGACGGTACCAATTTCTCCTCCCGTTTCAAGAGAGGAGGCCCCTTTCTCTCAAATGCTGTCTACCACGCCTTCATCCCCCCTCCCCTCCCTCTCCACATGTTTTTCGCCCACGCTTGGAGGAGAGAGAACACCTTGATTGCTAAATCCTTATTACGCCAGGTAATGCCATAGCTAATGAGAGCACGACGTCAGGCACGCGAAATTCGTGTTCAACCAGACGCAGGACTACGAATTCATTTAATTTCCTAATGGACGTGCTCTATTAATTGACACATTGCTAAAAATGGACACTACTCACAAGGGAGACTTCTGAGGGTCACTTTCTTCTACTTCTCCTCTTCCATCCTCCCGTGTGAAGAAGAAGTGTGGCCGACCGGACGATTCCACCATCAAGATGACAAACAGACTCACTATAGTGTCACGGAGATGCTAAGACGTTCGTCCACCTCCGAAAGTACCGGTCATTTTCAACCACCCCCTACACCTGGAAAAATTTCATACTGATCAACACGTGTAGAAACAGGGGGTTCTTTTCCGCGCAGTGGAGGTGACATCCTATAGTAATACACGGACTCTATTCTTCCCAATTTGGAGGGGAAAGGATAGGAAGAGAGGAGGCGCACGTGGGACAGCTCTCCAACTCTCGAGTTCACCACCTACGTCGGCTACCAGGATCGAACCTGAAACCATAGGCTCGAACTCTGTAAGACGGAAAGAGGACTCGTGTTCGGACACGCGCACACGCCTGATCTCCTCCCTTCTTCTCTCCGTCTCCTTCTCCTCTGTGTCTCTTCTCAGCCAGGTGCTGGACAACGACGACTAATACTTGGAATATATTTATGCTTATCAATCAGCATGAAGTGGTCATCGACAAAATTTGGCCTTTTTCGGACATCATCTGATAGCACGACCACCATTATCACGACATCATGGATTTATCTACGAAATCAAAAAAACAAACCTTCACTTATGGCGTCAGTGTTGCTCCGGCTGCGATGACAACGACACCGGTGTTGCAGCATCAGCAACTTCACAGTAGTCATTCGACGACAAGGACACACTGTACGACAACGTCATCATCATCCTCATCATCTTCTTCTTCTTCTACTTCATCATCATCATCATCGTTAATGACTATAATTAATAATAGTAACGAGGCGATTAAAACACAACTAGATATTAATTTGACAGTGCGACCGACTCCATGCAAATCGCCCCATTTCACCTGTGGTGCTAGTGGTACCTACGACCGAAATGTTGATGGTGCTAGTGGTGGTGACGATATAATGGACACTAGCGGCGTTCAAATGGTCACTACGACAACGCCGCCATCAACAACAACAACAACAACACTTCGGACGTGGGGCAGTGGTCGTCATACGTCATTTTCTATAAGTGACCTAGTGAATTTGACACCAACTAATCATAATAATAACGACGACGGGGAATTGGGTCACTCAACTGACTCGGATCGGTGCTCAGGGGTGGCGCAAGGTTGCGTTGACCACCACCACTACACCGAAGAGAACGACTTTAAACGAAGAAATACTGGACAACTCCGAGAACACCGGAGGTCAAGTCAAGGAACATCATCCATTCCAGGTAAAGTAACGTTTTGTCTTCTTTCCTCGTCCCCGTCCTTTCCCTCTGAAGTCTTGGACCTTAGAAGTCTTAGGTCCAAGAAGTCTTAGGGTCAAAGTAGCCGTCAACAGTCCTTACCGAATGTTGACGGCTACTTTACCCTGGTTTACGAACAGAAGTCCCAATTGTACTTCCCTTCCTTTCGTCCCGTAGGAGGAAGATGTAAAGTCAAGGTCCTGCCGTGTGAGGGTGCCGTACGATGTCACTCACCTCAACTGCACGGAAAATATACCTGAGATCGGTACAAATATTTCAAGGTCCTCCTGCAGGGTCCCCAGAAAGAAGTTTAGCAGAGGTTAGGTCGGTGTTGAGGGAGTAGCCGGTTGCGTAAATATACCGTCCCACAAGTCTCTCGAGCTTGTTTAGGGCACCGACGGGACATGTGATTACTCGACCCTGCCACAGGCGGAACAAAAAGGGGTTAAGAATGATGACTGCCCATCTAATGGTAACTTCGCTTAGGAGCAAGGTTAAGGTGCCCTTTCCATTTTAACTCCAACTGTCAAGCTGCTGACCTTGACGCGCCTCCCCAAAGCGAAAAAGGGCCTTGCTTGAAATGAGACAATCATTGGACCCTTTGTCAAGTTGGTGGTTGTGTTGAACAGAGTAGCAGGGGTGTCAAAATGGCAGCTCGTGGCCCTTGAAGCGTATATATATGGCCCGCACAATCGATACCAAGTAGTTAGTATACATACGCGGCCTGCCATTCAGCGGGGTAACGAGAAGGGGACAGTAGCCTCCGGGCGGAATTACAAGAGGGCGCCATGGGCACTGCATGGCCCTGACGAAAACGCTAAGGTTATGAATGTGGCCCTCGGGGCACCCCCAGTTTGACATGCCTGGAGTGCTCAAGAGTGTATAATAATCATGGGTAAACCTGGACTGGCCCATTGGAGATTACCAGGGCTTTCCCCGGTTGGCCGTAGTACTAACGGGTCATCACTCATAATTTGGTAATTTTCTGCCCAGTTCGGCCTTGATCAAGGGTGGGTCTTAAGAAATCACTCATTTCCAGTCCTTAAGTTCCTTTCGAACCGTAAGGTCACATTGACATCTGGGTATCCATAGCACTATAGCAGATTTTTGAAGAGTATTCATGGGTGGGCCCATTGCCAGTCGTCAACTGCCCTATGGTCATTAAGTTGTCAAATTTGAAAAATAACTTCATTTTCTCATCTCGGGTAAAAAGTAAAGTGGGTCCAACTATTATATCATTTGGCCCATTTTCGATTCATTTCGGCCCTAATTTAATAACTTAATTTGTGGACCGGCCCTAAAATGTCCTCAAGTCATAAATGTCCCTATTGTGTGTGGACCAGGCGCAGCATACGCTACTCTCAAAATATGGACCACCCTGTTATTTTATTTTTTGATAATCTCAGTTATAGACTTCAGATGGAGACTTAAATTACTGTCCACACGCTCACCAACTGTCCATCATCCATGAGGTGGTCCAGAAAAATTCCCCCACCGTTTAACCTTTTGATAGTCGCATTAATGGATCCGAGTTCGATTCCAGCCCTCGGCAAGCGGATTTTTTTTCCTCTCCAAGGTCACTAGGATCGAGTGCTCAGTAAATTACTATCTCTTGGACCTGGTCGTGGGTCAGTATCGTCTAGCGATACAAGAGAGAGTGAAAGTGCCCATAGGATTTAAGCCCTTCGAGACTATCAGAAAACTTAGGGCCTTGGGACCTTCGATAACTCTTAAAACAGGATCCTTTCCTCAGGCTGAGCAGAGCCGTATGCAAAGGGCCTAATGTGAGCCGAGGTAAGTCTGAGACCCAAACTCTTCTAAGTAAGCGTTAGGGCTCTTTAAAACGTCTAAATTAACTTAGGTCCCTTTCTCCATATTTTCTTTGAGAAAAAGAAGTAATGTTTTAAGGACCTGACATTTTGCTCTCTGAAGGTCTCTATGGCCACCGAAAGGCATTCTTAGTGACCACAGTTGATCTTCTCTATATTCACTGGTCACACACGATTGTCAACCATAAGGGCCCATTTTAGGCCTCGGATATACGTTCATTTGTCCTGCAGAACAGTGTAAGGCTCAAGTTGGGTGGATCCCCGTATTCGTTTCCCGGACTTTCGAACATTCCCCAGACGTTGCTCTCCGCTTGGGAACACTGGGTACTGCTAATACCCAAAAATCGTCCTAACAGCGTAGTGCAGACTCTGCATTAGAACTATGCAGTGGACGGGGCCCTAATGACCGTTGCAGTTAAAGGACCCTAAAACACCCACGAAAAATGGACATATCGCGAGAGTCCAAAGGGCTGAATTGTTCGGTGTCATTTTAGGAATTTCGAATTCTAGCGGTGGTCATCTATTACGCGACTGACCAGCATGTATACACGCTGTGTTATGTCCAATCCCTAGGTCTAGTCCTAGGAGAGAGAAGCACTCGACCCTAGCCAAAGGCTTACCGGCCCGAGAGGACGCTGTTGATCGTACATTCCCTCTCGAATTCACCACGTGCACCAGCAATGGAACAGCCGCACGTGCTGAATAGAACGCCTTCGACAAAGCTGGCGCAGGCGCAATCAATACGTACGTTGTTGACAACAAGCATGATAAGAAATCTGGATTTAAACGGATTAGAATGCGGTCATTAAATGGCTGTTGGTCAACAGTATATGACCACTCGACGTGGCTATGCCAAACGCATTACTGCATTGCTTTGCCGTAACAAAGCTTTGTTTAGTAGTTCAATATAAAGACCATTTGTCATCTTCTCGAGTTACTGCTACAAATCTATTAATCTGGGATCGATCCTTGGTCTTGTCGTCCAGAACTACAGTTACACGAGCTCAATTTAACCATCTACTTTTAAACCGAATGACCAGACTGGTTAATTGAACCCTCCCCTTCGAGGGAAAGTCTTTCATGAGACCTTCCAACGGTCCAATTCCCATCCTTTAGGCCGGGGGTGTCAAAATGGTAGCCCTCGAAGCCTGAAATTGCGGCCCGCACAGTCGATACCACGTAGTATGCATCTGTGGCCTGTCACGCAGAGACATACCGTATTTATTCTAATTAACAGCGCCCTCTAATAAACGGGGCATTGTTTATTAAAGGTGTCCGCCTGATCACTGAAGATAAGCAACGCAACCCCAGTTAGTACTGACATGGGTTGGCCGCTTGGGAAAACTGGTTACCCCTAATTCCCAAAAATCGTCGCATTAGTGTAGTGTCCGTGCAGTCTCTGCATCAGAACTACACAGTGGACGGGGCTCTAATGACCTTGTAGTTGAAGGGCCTGAAAATACCAACAAGCAGAGTATTAAAGGTGCTGTGCTGAATTCATCATCATCATCACAATACCCGTATCCCGCCTGTGGCAGGGTCGGGTCTGTGAGTCCACTGAACATGCTCTGACTGGGGTCATCCCAGCCAGGCGTCTGGAACCCACAGGAATATTGGCTGGGTTGTCTGTTGGGGGTCCTTATTAAAAGTACTGAAATATAAACAGCGCCCTCCAATAAACGGCGCAACAAAAAGCATTGGGACAGTAGCCCCCGGGCGCAGTTGCAAGGGGGCGGCCCCCAAGGTGTGGCCCTCGTGATAACGCATGTTACCAATGTGACCCTCGGAGTACCCCCCTCGTTTGACATGCCTGCTTTAGGTTAAAGGACCATGTAGTAAAAGGACCTTACAAATTCATTGACACGTGGACAGCAAACGACGGGTGGTGCGCGTTCGGGTGGTGCGACATTGCACTGGGGTGGTGCGCGTTCTTCCTCTCTCTCACTTAGAAAAAACAGATTCCCTTGTTGTCCAGGATCGAACCTGCAACCACGGACTGAAAACGCACTACCATTGATCTGTCAAGCACGGCCCGTTTTCTTCCGCCCTGGACGTAAAATAAAGCCTGTGCTTCACCATGTTGTGTGCATATAACTTAGATGTCACCTTTCGACACAGGGCGGTAAAATGTTCCCCTTTCACATTGGTGGGGTAAAAGGGTAGGAAGACAGGGAAGGGTACCCGAATAGCATATCCTTGACCATATGGTCCATATCATTGCCGCATCTCTAAAGTTTCTTACCGCAACACCCCTTTAAGCCTTCCATCGAGGCCGAAAACGAATCAAACGATATTAATTTCAATCCTGGAGTCGAACCCGCCACCCTAGAGACCTAGTGCCGAAATTAAACAGTTATCAAAAGCAGCTAGCATACACTAACCAGTTTCGCGCCTATGGCAGGGTCTGCGTTACTCTGAATGGACACATTAAGGATCTGTTGGAGGGTATTTTTACGTAGCCGGCTGCTTATAAAAGCTGCAATCCCTATGCTTATTTATCATCTCTACCGACGCCGGGGGGAGGGGGGGAGCTCCTACAGCTAGGGAATTTTGGCCTCATCTACCGGCCGCATAGTAGAAAGGGTTCTTTTGACATGCAAATGACATCGTGCACCACACGGTAGAGTACTGTCTTTACTTCCCATCCGACGGAAGACGTCCTCTCACCTGAAAGAAGCCAACTCACCGCCTTCCAGGATCGAAGCTGAAACCACTGACGCAGTAGTGGAGCACGTTCGTTCCCTCTGCGCCACAGAAGCGGGTCTAAAACGCTACACTCCTCCTGAATATTACCGAAAGGTTGTATGTTAATAAAATCGACAGGAAGTTAACTAACCCGTCTGTCCCGTGCATTCAATGGAATCGTCGAATGATGTTGTATACATGTGAGATTACAGTATTAAATGAGAAGTCACGAGTTCGAATCCCACTCCACCTTAGCATCATTTTTGTTTTTTGCTTTCATCGTGTTTGATAAATTACCAGCCTCGGTGGCGCAATAGGTAGCGTACTCGATTAACCGCGCCAGTGGTTCCAAGTCCGATAGTAGCTCGAGGTGGGTTGGCTTCTTTACCGGGCAAGAGAGAGCGATAGAGGCGCCCCGAGAGTGCCTTCCTTGGGATGAGAAGAAAACCCGAGGTCCCGTGTGATGTACGATGCCATTCGCACGTCAAAGAACCCTCCCTACTATGCAACGGGTAGATGACGCAGAATTTCCAGGTGTAGGATCTCCGCCCCGCGTCGGGTGGAAGTGGAGTGCCCCAACGAACAGTAGACCAACGATCGATAAGCAACGGGGTTACAGCTTTGCCATCAGCAGCCGGCTGCGAAAAAATACTGACCAATAAATCACCCTTGTTCCATTCAGAGGGATAAGATGGGTACCCGACCCTTCCATAGGCGGGTAAAAGGTTAGGAGTAGCTGTAAGTAAATGAAACCAAATGTAATTTTTTTTAAAGTGAACATTTGTTGGTCGTCCATAAAATACGATCACTGATACCTCATTTTAAACAGAAAAGAATTGCCCTGTAGGAAAATATGCCTGACGTTCTGCATTATAAAACATTTTCGAGGAAGGGAGTTATGTTCGGTTCGTTGGTGTTTTAGGGCCTTTCAACTACAAGGTCATTAGAGCCCCGTCCACTGCGTAGTACTAATGCAGAGACTGCACCCACACTACACTAATAGCGACGATTTTTGGGTATTAGCGGTATCCAGTGTGCCCGAGTGGCCACCCATGTCAGTACTAGCTGGGGTTGCGTTGCTTAACTTCAGTTGTTGTTGTTGTTTGTTGGTGTTTTAGGGCCCTTCAACTACAAGGGCATTAGAGTCCCGTCCACATCATAGTTCTTACGCAGAGACTGCGCAGACACTACACTAATGCGACGATTTTTGGGTATTAGCAGTACCCAGTTTTCCCGAGCGGCCACCCATGTCAGTACTAGCTGGGGTTGCGTTGCTTAACTTCAGTGATCGGATGACAACTGGTGTGTGCAACGAAGTAAGCCGCTCCCTGAGAGAGAGAGAGAGAGAGAGAGAGAGAGAGAGAGAGAGAGAGAGAGTTAGGGCCTTAGGGCGTGAAGTCGTGCATGGAATTCAATATATAATCTCATTTGATAAGCACTTTAAATTAATCCAATTTACATGGACAGCAACGATAAGAAGACCATTTTAAAAAAAATCTCACGTTGTTCATTTCCCAAATTAACCCATTCGGCCCAAACAAAGCGGAATAACAAGATTTCATTAAGACTTACAAGTCCTGTAATTCTCCGTGAGCATCATTTCACCCTCCTCAACACTTTGCTGATAAGGCTTAGAGTAAACGCATTCATAATATGTCAGCTGGAAATGACTGATAGTGACTGATTGACTGCTGGTACTGCCGGTGCTGCTGCTACTTAACCCTTTTCCTTCTTTGCCACTCCACATCTGTCCAACGTCGGACATCGATCAGGATTCTGTAAGATTAAGTATTATTAACTGCAAGAAGAAGAAGAAATTAACAATTTCATAAAACTACAACAGAACCCCGCCTCGCTGCCACAGAGGTAGCATGCTCGACTATTACGCGCCAGTGGATCCAGGTTCGATACTAGATCGAGTTGGGTTGGTGGTATCTTTCCAACGAGTGCGCCTTCCGTCGGAATGCAAGCAAAAGGTGGTGCCCTACCCGCTTGGTAGTGGTGCTCTTGTTTGTTTGTTGAGGTTTTAAGGCCCTTCAACTACAAGGTCAATACAGCCCCGTCCACAGCATAGTTCTTCTGCAGAGATTGCACAGACACTACACTAATGCGACGATTTTTGGGTACTAGCAGTACCCAGTTTTCCCAAGCGGCCACCCATGTCAGTACTAGCTGGGGTTGCGTTGCTTAACTTCAGTGATCAGACGAGAACTGCAGTGTGTCTAACGCAATTCGCCACTCTTGTAGTGGTGCTCTACCGCCCTACCAAGGAGCTCGTACCTTCCCCTCTCTGGCGTGTCTTCGACTACTGTGCGCCAGTGGATTCAGGCTCGATACCACATCGACGTGGGCTGGTTTCTTTCCAGCGAGCGAGAGAAGGAGAGGAGAGAGGTCCCGAGTGCGCCTTCTTATCCTGACGGAATTAAAGCCGGTGCCCAACCCCATGGTATACGATGTCATTTGCACGTCAAAGAACCCTCTCTACTATCCAATGGGTAGATGAGGCAAAATTCCCAGGTGTAGGATGTGGGTGAGGTGCCCCAATCAGAGTAAGTAGGGCGGCGATCAATAAGCACAGGGGTTGCACCTTAATTCGACAGCCGGCTGCGGAAAAATCTCGTCCAACACATAGCCCACATGTCCATCCAGAGGGACTCAGAGGGGTACCCGACCCTGCCATAGGCCGGAAAAGGGTTAGTAGTTGCTTATTTTATAAGACTGTATCCATGGGTACGACCTTGGCAACCGAGATGGATTTCTTTACCGAGTTCCCAGTGCACTTGCCTGCTTTCCTCCCATCCTGAATATGGGAACGATGGAGTGCCCAATATAAGAACCCCTTCTGCAAAGAGAATAAAATATTTGGAGATCGGTGTACAAAGTTCCCAATTATAGAAGCCCCTACCGGCTGCGGTTTTTTTGTCAAGATGAAGGACAATCACTGCAAATGTAGTTTGGGTCCCAGATCAGACTCAAAAGACGGGAGTGTTTGTTGGCTTTACTGAAACTGAAAGAACCCTTGTTAACCAGTGAAGAAAGGACACGAGTCAATAGAGAGTTAGTGGTGAACGTCGACGATGACGATACGAACGATAC
>JAAFCE010006156.1:18789281-18827228 GCA_013389805.1 Trigoniulus corallinus
GTATCGTTCGTATCGTCATCGTCGACGTTCACCACTAACTCTCTATTTTGTGTTGAGGGGCTGAAAGGACCGGTTCGTAGAGAACACACCCGTATTCTTCGCTTGTGTCTTTCTAGCAGGTCACTTGACAATTTTTCCGTACAGAAAAGGCTCTTAGCAAGGCAAGTTATGCTAATATCTCTCTTTCTCAAATCCACGAACAGAAATCAGGCTCGATCCTGTAGCCACAAAATGGTAACAGGCTCATCTCCCTTGACCACAAAGACATAAGAAACTCGAAGGCCGGAGGAACCAACCTGCAACCATAACCATATTCAGTGTTAGCAAATCTACATCTTGAGTTAATAGGATACTGAGTTCGAGTCCGTGTCATACTGATGATATTCTCGCGATGAATTTCTAATTCAAAATGTTAATAAGATCATGTAGTTGACAAGTCCTCCACACGTAATAGGATCAATTCCGGTCTGGGACGAATTGGGGGAAAGGGTGTGACCCTCATGTCCAAAATCGTTTTTCGTAGAATGGAACCCAGGGACCGGATCCTGTATATATTAGGTGCGATATATAAAATCGAATGAACTGTGTATGGCATTTCCAGATGTACAAGCTCGGCCCTTTTCCTTTTGAGCAAATCAATAGTCCCCCTTAGAGCTGACAGCCCAACATAAGAAAAACCAACACCGTGGACACAAAGAAGCCTTTCAATTTATCCACCACGACTGAAATTGGCCTTTTCGATAGTTCAGAAGTCATTACCTTGACTTTGAGACCATGAATGCAGGTTCGGTCCTGGCCGAGATGGGTAGTTTCTTTCAGACGGAAGCCCATGTTTAGCTGTCTTACATCCCAATTAGGAACTTAGTAAAGGCGGTGTCCTACAGTCACACAAGGCGGTGTCACCACTGCCAGGAAAAGCACCGTCTCTCCACAGCGTAATCACAGAATTCTCTCCTGGCATTGGTAAAATGACTCAAATGGCCACACACACAAAAACCTACCGCCCAATGTTTAAAAAAAGCAACTCCCAACCCTTTTCCCGCCTATGGCAGGGTCGGGTACTCATCTTGTTCCTCTGAATGGACACAAGACGGATCTATTGGACGGTGTGTTTCCACAGCAGCTAGCTGCCCACCTAAGCTGCAACCCCTATGCTTACTGATCACCGGCCTACTGTTCGTTGGGGGGGGGGGGGGGCACACAACCGAGTCGCCCGGGAAAGCTGGGTACTGCTAATACCCAATAATCGTCGCATTAGTGTAGTGTCTGTGCAGTATATGCATTAGAACTATACAGTGGACGGGTCTCTAATGACCTTGTAGTTGACGGGACCTTAAACTCCAACAAACAACAACAACAACACAACCGAGCTCCTACACCTGGGAATGCCTCCTCTTCTATCCGTTGCATAGTAGAGAGGGTTCTTTGACTTGCAAATGCATTGGTACACCAAGTGGGACCTCGGTTTTACTGCTCATGCGAAGGAAGGCGCACTCGGGACCTCTCTCTCTCTCTCTCACCCTAAAGAAGTCAACCCAACGAATTAAAGTCGGCCATAAATTAACTTTAGGTTAGAGCCTGTAATCCCGGCTACTTGCTTAACGATACTACACTTCACCTCTCTGAATGGAAATACTTACATTTTGGCTCACGATACAATTTGAGGATGATTTCCTTTTTCACCGTGATATAAAGCGGCCACAGATCCCGACCAGAGGCGAACCTCAACCTTGTTACTTGTGAAAGGAGGTTGGGAAAATTCCAAAAATAGCAGCATCATCTGGGAAAAAAAGGAAGAGAAATAGACAGTTATTAGTTGGTTTATATGAAAATTTTGACATCAGAAATTAACGAGAAATTGAAGTATGGTGTTAAAAAATATCAGCATCCTGTTGGAGGGGGTAGTGCCGAATATTTTACGAGTTTATTTTGTGGGAAGCAGGGTGGTCTAATGTTTGCTTAGTGATTAAGGATAATTATAGAGGGGAGAAGAGCAATACAGACACAAGAGGAGGAGTGAAGAGTGAACTAAAAAAAATCCTTGACAATTGCCAAGGTTAGGGCTTCCTTATACGTATAGAGGAGTGCGGGGGTAGGGTAGGACAGGATAGGAGAGAGAAAGAGTGAGATAAAGGGGGACGGGGGAGACCGGTGTATATGTGTTAAAAAATTCAATTTTCTCAGAAGGAGTTAATAGTAGTCGTTAGCGGTTTTTTTATACAATCAAGGAAGAGAGAAAAAGAGGGAAAAAGCAGATGAGATAGAAAAAAAAACTCCATCGTTTCTCTGGAATCGTGAAACCGTTTATTTATATACATGCCGTTGTTGGCAGCCGCCATTAGGAAAATTTTCATTCAGAATTTTATTAACGTACATTTCGGACGTTTCCAACGCAATGCCCATCGCCGTACTACGGTCGTGGTGGTGGCCCGTAAGAAGAATGAATGAATCTACGGCGGATACCACGATGACATCTCGTGAATTGGAACGAGACCGCGTGACGTGCCACAACCACGCCTCTCATCCGCCAATAAACGTGAAACGCGTCACCGATTGGAAGAATCACAACACCTCCAACAACCAATGACAACTCCCGACTCGCCCGCCATGTGACAATATCATTCTTTTTACAATACCGCGTCATCAAATTCTATTTCCAATCAACAAAAAAAAAGCAACTCTTTTCCCGCCTATGGCAGGGTCGGATACCCATCTTGTCCCTTTGAATGGGCACAGGGATGATATATTGGACAGTGCTTTTCCGCACCCGGTTGCCGACGAAAGCCGCAACCCCTCTACTTATTGATCGTCGGCGTACTGTTCGCTGGGGGGAGGGGTCACTCTACCGAGTTCCTACACCTGGGAATGCTGCTTCATCCACCTGTTCCATAGTAGAGAGGGTTCTTTCACGTGCCAATGCCATCAGACGCCACACAGGACCTCGGTTTTACTTCTCATCCGAAGGAAGGCGTACTCGGGGCGTGTCTCTCCCGGTAAAAAAGAAGTCAATCCACATCGGTCTAGTATCGACCCTAGAACCTCTGACGGAGTTACACAACACGCTACCCACCGCACCACCGAGGCGGGACGGCGCCATTACGAGGGCATGAATATCTCTCATATTTCTCAGCGATCAGAGTGAGTTGAAAGGTGAAGAATAGGAGTAGTGTGAGGGGGGAGAAAGGGATTAATCAAACTGACCATGGGTCATATATTACGTGCATTACTCGCCACGCTGAAGCAGAAGGTGGCATGCTTGATTACCGCGTCAGTGGTGCCAGATTCAATATACTGGATCGATTGTTTGTTTGTTGGAGTTTAAGGTACCGTCAACTACGAGATCATTAGAGACCCGTCCACTGTATAGTTCTAATGCATAGACTGCACAGACACTACACTAATGCGACGATTATTGGGTATTAGCAGTACCCAGCTTTCCCGAGCGACCACCCATGTCAGTACTAGCTGGGCTTGCGTTGCTTAACTTCAGTGATCAAACGAGAACTGGTGTGTCCAACGCAATTCGCCGCTCCCATACTGGATCGAGGTGGATTACTTTCTGTCGGGTGAATGAAAGAGAGAAGTCTCGAGTGTGCCTTCCGTAGGATGGGAAATGCAAAGCAGGTTCCCTACAGTTCTCGTCTGACCACTGAAGTGAAGCAACGCAATCCCAGCTAGTACTAACATGGGTGGCCGGTTGGGAAAAGCGAGTACTGCTAATGCTCAAAAATCGTCTCATCAGCGTAGCATCTGTGCAGTCTCTGCATTAGAACTACGCAGTGAACGGGGTTCTAATGGCCTTGTAGTTGAAGGGTCCGGAAACACAAAAGGGGATAGGAGAGGACATGACTTGCAAGGGGCAATTCAAAAAAAGCGGATTATTAGCGAAACCTTTCTCATTTATAAGACAACAAATTATTTGTCTCCTGAGGAAATTTTCTCTCTTTCCACTCTTAATAAATCCTAATTATTATTCAGCTTTATCTACGGGTCATTTGTTTCATCAAGGAGGAGGAGGAGGCAGAAGAGGGAAGTCATTTTCCTGAAAGGGACAGGGGAAGAGAGAGAGAGAGAGAAAAACAACCGCATTTCAAACCCCCGTCTACGATCATAAAAAGAAATTTGCTGTACCAATTATTTCTACCATAATTTCACACTTTTTATAATTCATTTGTTAATTCTGCAATCAATTTGTTGATATACGAACCAGATGGCCGGCCGGCCATGTCCGAACTCTCTTCATTCACACACTTCTCCTTCTCCAAAATTTTCCTCATCCCTTTTATCGTCTTCACCATCACCACTTATTATATATTGGTAACGTTTATCGCCTTTTATTTTCTCCTTGATTAAAAAAAGAATGACCAATTGAAATTTGATTTTGGTAAGAAGGAAACATTTTTTTGATATATATATAAATGTGTAGGGAGGTAGGAGGAGGAGGAGATATTATTATTATTACCTTGCCCCGTTGGTAAACTTGCATAAATAATTAAACTTGTTAAGCCATTAACCACTAACTGGTTACACATCTTCGTTAAATAAACACTTTTCTATATATATACACCTGTAGAAGACAGAA
Source organism: Trigoniulus corallinus (assembly GCA_013389805.1). Classification (NCBI taxonomy): domain Eukaryota; kingdom Metazoa; phylum Arthropoda; class Diplopoda; order Spirobolida; family Trigoniulidae; genus Trigoniulus; species Trigoniulus corallinus. The sequence continues at coordinate 18,793,864 of JAAFCE010006156.1, forward strand.
AATAAAAATGACTTACTTATACGACGACCACTCGTGTTATTTGCTATCAAAATTTTAAATTGTTATTGAAATTCATAGATGTTTTTCGTGATATATAATACGCACACACACACGTTGTGTGATAACGAGATAAATTGCTCGTAAATTGGACGTGAGAACTGGCTTGATAAAAAACAACCCAAACCGGGATCATAAAAATATAACAGTGTAGGGGAGGGTCAAGGAGGAGGAGGAAGAAGAAAAAAAATTGTCGTTGGAGATGATAATTTGCTTACACCACTTATCCACACATTAATGTTGGCGTATATTTATAAAATTATGGTGTGGATGTGGGGAGAGACAGAGAGAGAGGTGAAAAGGGAGGAGAGACGATGGCCAACTTTTTGACGAAATGGACAAAGAAAGGCTATTTTTTCTTCTTCTATAGACTGGTTGGAATTTCTAACCAACTAACTAACTAGCTGGCTAACAGGACAGAAAAAGGGAGAAGGCAGCAAGAGGGAAGGGGGGAGGGGTACGTGAGCAACAGACAAGAAAGGAGCGAAGGACTAACATGAGGAGTAAGACAGTGGGAAGGAAGAGAAAGAGAGAAAAAAAAAAGAAATTAGTTGAGAGATTGTAAAATAAATATATGAACAAACTATTTTAAAATAATCGATAAGGAGAACAATTTTAAAATGTTTGCAATTAGTACTGATCCCATTATATTGATTATTTGTTCAAAAATGGCAACGCCCCGATAGTAATTCTCGGACCCTATAATGAATATTGCCGAAATAGATATAGAAAATTAAACAATTACAATCTATAATGGCCAGTAGTTTATAAGGACGAGTGGAGAAGAGTTTTTTTTTTTTGCAAAAGGTCCATTACATAAAATCCCAGGAAGGGGGATGGTGGGCCAGTAGAGAAGTAAACATAGAAGAAAGAAGGAGGGGGGAGTAACCTACACTCAGCATTTGCTCAGGACGGGTGGATGGGCGGTCAGTCTTGAGTGAGGTCTGAGAGCTCCGAGTCATCAAAAAACCAACTGATCCATAGTGGTACCTACGAAGAAAGAGAGAGAGAGAGAAGGCAGTTTAAGGAGAAAAAAACGGCACACATCAAGGCAGTGGTTGTGGCAGGGGGTAGGCTTTTTAAACGATCCCAAACAAAGCTAAGAGGTTTTGAAGTTTACCACCAATTTGAGTAGGTAGTTGCTGCCCTCTCAAGTTCACCACGACAAGCTCGTTGAACGACGAGAGCGTTTGAAGTAGCAACAGCAGCAGCAGCCAGCAGAGAAGGCAGCAGTGGTGACAAGCAAATGCACCGTAGAGGTGGCAGCTGACTTACCCCAGGGTGACTCTCTCACTCCCTCTCTATTTTTCTATGCAGAAGTGTCCGACTCTCAGTCAACAACATCGTTTTTGAAAGATTACACCACGATTTTCGTCATTCGTCAGGAGTAGTGACGGTGGTGGCGGGCAAAACAACCGACCCAAAGCGTTGCTGTCGTACTTGCCATCATTTACCTGTGCCTAAATCATATACAGCCATATAAAAAAAGAGCGAGTGAATTCATTATGTGACAATGATGAAGCTTTCATAATGAACATTATTCATACACGAATACTAAAGTAACAACAGGTGCGGGTGTGTGTATGTGTGTGTGTGTGTGCGTGTACTTGCATCCACTTAGGATGATGATGAAGTAAGGAATTACGTGGACTTACAAATTTAGTCATGATTTGATATGGATATCAGGTGGGCCCAATCCTGGAGTTTCGCCAAGGTTCGTAAAATGCATTCGTAACATATCAAGTATTTCCTATAAGAAATAGATGGATGAAACATTAATATTTAGGTTGACGGTAGGAGAGAGACAGAGCATGACTTTTGAATCATTATTAAGACAGATCAAGTGTGTTTGTTATGTGTATATTGATACAGGTACGCTCGTTAATGTCAATTACATGCAATTCAATTAAAAGGGAGACAAACAGTTTTATATCATACTGTATTTGTTTAACAAGTTAGACGTAATAGCTTCATTCATTCATTCGCTGATTTCTATTCCAAAGTTTGGAGGTTTGAATTGCAAGTCCGTATGACGTATTGGTGGACTTGCAATATTCATCATTTACCTGAAGTCGCTGACCAATGCTATCCGGTTATTTATAGTAGAAACCATTTACATTAACCATGTACGATATGGGATTTAATAATCATAGCATTGTTAATACATCATTTGATGCAGAGAGAAAGAGAGAGAGAGAGACACCTGCGCGAGTAGATGAGAGAGACACGCGTTTCGATTTACCTTTTATAGGCTTACGAATGTCGTCGCTCCTTTTTTTCTTAAAGGCTTAAATCAATGATCCCCATTTGCGCGGTCAGCATACACGAAGCTTCTATATACAGGTAAGGTATAGGCTCTTGTCGTGTGCATATAATTAAGTACCTTATTAAAGTAAGCTTATAAGTAGCTTATAAATTTCGAAGAATAGTGATGCTGTTTCACAATGAGCCTATAGTAAAAGGAAAAGAAAAAATAACAGGAGGAATCCTAAGCAACTGAGGGTTAAAGAAACAAGTGACTTCAAAGACAATTTATGTACTGTATATATTTCTTGAAATAATCTTACTCTTGCAATATTTTTTTTACCGTTCTAGTCGAAGCTGTAGAACGCCATCTTCGAGAAGATTTCATACACAGAAGTAGCAGTGGCACTGGAGCAATCACTTCTCTGAAAGACACTTTTAACATCGAGTCCAGCCGTTTCTTATCATCAAATGCACATCCGTTGACAACATCTTTACAGAGAATCTATCATCAAAAGGAAGAAAATGTCATCACCAATATCGTAGACGAGAATTATAACATTTCTAACAATCCCTTCTTACCGACATCAGCCAATTTTAGAACTCTGGAATTGTCCGTTTCCAATAGCAACCCCCTCTCGGCGTCTGTCGAACATCTTCACGTGGAGCGCCGCAAAGACAATTCCATTTCTTCCAACGATGGCGGCGGCGACGACGATGCATTCGTGAATAAGGTATCTTCGCTACCCCACTCAAGGACCATATTTGAATGTCACCAGAGTGCCAAATTTTCAAGCGTCCCTAGTTCGTCATCGCTGTCGGCGGCATTTATTGTGAATCCTCGTCCTAAGGGTATGGGAGTATCGGACAGAACAGCCGGCATTGCGTTAATAGGCGATAACGCATCTCCCACACATGCAGCAGCGGCAACGGCGGCCACCAGGTCTGTCTGGTCTCCAGAAATCACCTGTCCAACCGCCCGTTCTCCTCCTCCATCATCTGGTCATCAAAGGCCTTTCAGTGTCCTATCACCATTAACCGAAACTATGATTTTAAACAACGAATCTAATAATATCGCTAGACGGACCACGTCCACATCTCCGTCCTCAGCTTCCTCCTCTTCTTCGTCCTCTGCCGCTTCCTCCTCATCTTCCACATCCAGGAGGATAGTAGTGTCCACCGAAGATGTGCACAATCGCCAAAGAAACGAACAACAGCGGACCACCATCACCACCATCGCAGCATCTCCTTCGGTAAATGTGGAAGACGACGAGGAAGAAGAAGAATTTGATACCAAATCTGAAAGCAATATTGGAGGCAAACTTTCTGATGAGACTCATAGTCACAGTGCAGATGGCAGAGACGATACTACCAGGCATTTAGATAGTGAACTAGAGGATTTTACCCCAAAAAGAAAACAGAGGCGGTATCGAACCACTTTCACAAGTTACCAGTTGGAAGAGTTAGAAAAGGCATTTGCAAGGACTCATTACCCTGACGTATTTACTCGGTAAGTAACTTTGATCCTGTTTTCTCATTTTACACATTACAGAGTGTACTGCCCCCATTTTTCAGGTTGGGACCTCACCCTTAGGAAGCCGTGAACTGCGCGCTCACATCTTTCCCAAACAGTTCTTCCAGTGGTCAGCCACACTTTCAAATTATGTGCTTGTAGGCTATTAGTAGGGTTCTTGGGGACAGCACAAGAGAGATTGGGGACAGCACAAGGGAGCCCAATTTGGCCTCCCTTCAGGCAGGACTTATCATGGAAAATTGAAAGAATTCAAAGAAGGGCAGCAAAAATTGTGCTCCACAGGTTTTCACGCAGGGAAAGTGTGACTGAAATGATTAGGGAATTAGGGTGGGACACACTGAGCCACAGGCGTTTATCTCACAGCATTGGTCTTTTCACAAGACTGTTGCTGATGGGGTGTAATGGACCTCTGGTAGGAAGTGTGTCCCTGGCTGGGTATAAGGGAAGAAGGGATCATTCATATAAATTGAAGGAACTAAGGGCAAAGACAGACTCATACTACTGGTCTTTCTTGCCAAGGACCATTTGACAATGGAATACCCTTGGGGAAAATAAAGTGGAGGGCTTACTGAAAGGGAAGGCCACCTTTGCAAGTATTGTAGAGGGACACAGTAACTGTAGCTTAGGGTCTTAGAAGTTTTCTGGGTTTTTATGCAGCAATGAGAGTTAGTCTCTCCACTGCCAAATTGGCCGTAGAGGCTGCTTGCAGTGCACTAGAATTAGAATATACTTTCTTAATAGCCCAACTGCACGAGTTTCGTCTCAAGGCCAGGTGGGTCGACTATAGTTCATCTTTGGGACTGTGGGAAATAATTACTCGGTTGCGTCCCAAGTGGCTAGAATGCAAACGAAACCATATGGGCCATTTTATTAAAAGGGCCTATTCTTTGCATATTCTTCACCGGATGGACATGGTGTGCAATATTTACCCATTATAAGTCAGCATTTTAGTAACACGGCAAGTTAGCCTCATACCGAAATGAAAAGGCGATAGGGGAAGAGCCCTAAAGAGGCACACGTCCTGCGTAGAGCGGCCTATTGCGCTGGGCACACCAGTTCTCCTATGATCAATGAAGTTAAACAACGCATCCCCAGTTAGTACTGACATGGGTGGCCACTTGGGAAAACTGAGTACCGCTAATACCCAAAAATCGTCGCATTAGTGTAGTGTCGGTGCAGTCTCTGCGGCTTCCTTTCCATCGCACCGCGGCCTATTGAATTTTGCTAAAAAAAAAAGGTCAGCAGGTGGCAAGCAAGCCAACATTCATGGGGGAGCGGGGTCGCTAGTTGTATAGTTTGTACCCGAGCGCTAAATTTCCTAGGTCGTTGTGTGTCCATGTACATCCCAGTTGGAGAAGTAGTGAGTGCATCAGGAATCACCGAATTAAATTGCTACATTAATTTGCTAGGGAAAGCAAGCAACTCCTAACCCTTTCCCCGCCTATGGCAGGATCGGACACCCATATTTTCGTTCTGAATTGACACATAGTGATCTATTGGACGGTATTTTGACGCAGCCGGCTGTCGACCAACGCTGCAATCCTTATGCTTATTGATCGTCGACCTACTGTTCGTTGGGTGGGGGGGGGGACATTCCACCGAGCTCCTACAACTGGGAATGCTGCCTCATCTACCAGTTGCATGGTAGAGAGGGTTCTTTGACGTGCCAATGCCACCGTACACCACACGGGACCTCGGCTTTACTTCTCATCCGAAGGAAGGCGCACTCTGGGCTCCTCTCTCTTGACCGGCAAAGAAGTCAACCCACATCGGTCTAGAATTGAACCTAGAACCATTGACGCAGTTACCGAGCACACTACCTAATGCGCCACCGAAGCAGGCATTAATTTGCTAGGCGATATGTAAAAATGATTTTTATCCTTGGGGTCGAACTAAAAAGAACCTTAGGACTGGGGGGGAAGAGAGAGAAGCAACATAAAAGGCCCACAAGCTATAACAACAAAGAGGAGACTACAGCAATATTTCTCCTAAAAAAATAATATAGAATTTAAAAAAATTAAAGCTTTATTTTATTATTATTATTATTATAATCTTGCATTAATTTTTTTTAATGGAAGTCTATCGGCCCTCGAGCAACGACGGCCTACCGAGGAAAAGTCCCAATATACCTCTAATGGGTCAGTCCAACCTTGATTATTGCGTTCTCAGGCAAGCATGATTCTTGCCTGAAGCGTGGTCTCATGCCCAAAAATAATGAGAGGCACGATTTGTGGGTCAATACCATTTTAATTCTGGAGATCGTTTTGAACTCCAAATTTTCAGGGCACACTATACCAGATAATGCATGCAGGCTCTGTTCATGGAGAACCCGCTACGGTGGCGTAGTGGTTAGTACGCTAGGCAACTGCGTCACTAGTTCTAGGTTTGATATTGGACCGTGGTGGCTTGGCTTCTTTCGGGCGAGAGAGAGCGAGTGTGTCTTCTTTCGAATAAGAAGTAAAACCGAGGTCCGGTGTTGGTGCATGATGTCACTTGCACGTAAAAGAACCCTCTCTACTATGCAACGGGTAGATGAGGCAAAAATTTCCAGGTGTAGGAGCTCGCCCCCTGGCGTCAGTAGAATTCCCCAATGAACACCAAACCGACGATAAATAAGCGTAGGGCTGCGCAGCTTTGGCCGGCAACCGGCTGCAGAAAAACTATGACCAATATATCGCTCTTGTGTCCATTCAGAGGGACAAGATGGATACCCGACCCTGCCATAGGCGGAAAAAGAGTTAGGAGTTGCTTTTTTTGCTCTGTTCATGGAGACTGTAATGACGGAAACTGTACCTGTGACTGTATTGATCCCCTGAAAATGTCCTTTTTATGTATCCTAACTGGCGAATCCCAAGGTCCTTGGCTGTGACTGGACCCTTGTGACCAAAGGATATACATGACTCACTGCCAAGGGACTATACAGAATGTTCTAACAAAGGGTTTCAAAATTACACAATTTCAGGACCTATTGCTATAAAAGGAAATTAAAACAATAGAGGACAGATCAGAAGGTAACGAAACAGATTCACACTGAGCTATTTAAACTGTCCAGATGGTTTGCCAACAGGGGTGAGTGAGGGATCTTGTCCCTACACCATTAAGGAACGCAAATAACGACATCAAATTGTTGATTTCACAAAATCAGAGAGCGGTATCATACCGTTGGTAAATTGGGTGTCCAAATGCTAAGAAGGCCCATCATTCATCTTTTGTGCAAGGAAATGAGTTTGTCCAAGAAACCCCATTTGCATTGTAAAAAGGTTCACTTATTTTGTTAATTCAGAAGTCACAACTACTCACAGGTTTTTTTTTTCCTTTTGGTGCGTGTGTGTGATTCTTCCTATTATGTTTCAAACGAGTGCATATTTGCTACGGATTCATATTGGATAAAAATGCGTGGAAACAAGTAATCTAAATAAAAGAAAAAGTATATCGAATGCATTAGTATTGTGTAACAAATTGGTGAATGAATCCAAATCAAACATCGTCCCCATAACGTGTCATTCAGAGAGCATGATCTACAATCATGTACAATCAGAAAAGGTCTTTTTACCTATGGAAAAACCTTTTGTTTAAGTTGAAGGAAGAAGAAGAAGTAGAAGAAGAAAATAAAACGGCGACGGTAGTAGCTAGCTAGCTAGCTAGTTGTAACAGCAATTCCAAGCAAATTAAACTTGAAAAATGGACGTAGGAAGGAGGTTGTTTCCCATTTTTTTTATTAGTTTTTTATGTGTAGACTACGTATATTACCTTTATTTATTTTATGCGTTTATACCGATAATTTCATGGGTTTCAGAGTTACAAAGGTCACTGGTACCCCTTCATACACGATACAATCTGCCCTTGCACGCTTGCATGCATAAGTAATGAATAAACCAGAAATGACTATCAGGTGACCCCCTCTGCTCCGTGTCACAGGCCGAGGATATACTATTTCAATATATTATAGTGCCCTCACAGATTGACCTATGGATTAGAAATGAATATATGTCTATCACTGCAAACGGGTTGGAAACAATTTTAGTTTTGAGGTTTCTAGTGACAATATAGGATATATGAAACAAATACTACACACTACTGTGGTGGTCGGTTGCAGAAGAAGAAGAAGAGAAAGAAACAAGAGCCCATACCTAAGAAGGGAGAAAGAGGCAGGCATCAGTGATGAGGGTTTTCAGAAATGGTGGTCACTTGCGAATTTCAATGAGCATTCCAAGTCTTATTAGAATTGTAAATATTCTGCAACAATGCAAATGAAAATGATCTTATGCATCACTGGATGATTCATGTGAGTGATAAAAGTAAAGAAGATGAGACGTGCAAGTTGAGAAAGAGTTTGGACATGACCGTTTGTTGTCTATCACCAGAGTACAGGCCAAAGGGCATGTCTGAACCAACCGTTACCTGACTGATATCATCGAGAGTTGGACAAACCTGATACAGTGTTAACATACAGTACCACGGCTTCCTGACAGAAAGTTGCATTGAAAAAAAAGTCACGGGACACTTAATCAGAACTAATGTCTGGCTAATTTAGATGGGATAGAGATGACTGCGTGGCAATTGTTTTAAAACTGCTACTGGAAACAGTAGGATTTAAATTAGACGTTGAATATACTGTAGTCTGTAAATAATAAAAAAAAAGTGGAAGAAAGCCGACATTGTTATAACAATTATTTACTATTTCACCTCACCTTGTAATTATACATACCAGAGTGAGTGGGATGACGATTTTGAAATAGGCTTCATGTAGATTTTAATGATGAGGTGATATATATGATATACAGTACATAAAATGGGCAATTAGTTTTGGTCCCGTCGGCCGCATCTCGTTCAGGGCTACTAATTAATTTAATGTTAATACAATTCAAATTAGTACCTCGATTTCATAAACCTAATGAATAATTAATTGTAGTCTTTAACTGTTTAGCATAATGACTCATTGAGGGCCATTACAATGAGCTTATAGTGTGCTGAATGAATTCCGCCTTTATTATTATTATTTCTTTTTTTTTCTCCAAAATTCACAAAGAGAAATTGCCGTTAGTTTTCCGTCATTCCTATGTGAATCAGTTTTGTTACTATATGGAACGAATTGATATGGACACCCTCAATTAATAGAATCTCATGGTTGCGTGGGTTGGTAACGGAATTGTATACAGACACACGCATACACACACATTGAAGTCGAAACCATTACGTGCTGTGGGACATAAATAAATGTCTAAATAACTATTTTGCTCTAATTCAGTATTGTTTTAAAATTATTCTTCTTACCTAAATGATTTAAGGAAATGATGTCACCTTGTTGTTATTATTTATGCTAATTCTAAATCGACGGGTCGTTAACTGTTCTAATCTGTCGAAGAATTTTCGAATAGTCCACGTGCCGTTCGCGCTTGCGCATGATGCCTGGCTAAAAGAATTTAAAAAAAAAAAAAAAGAACGCGTTTGTTGAGCCGCCATTAAAGACGTTTACTTTGTGTTAAGATATCTATACAAATGACTAATGGCGGAATGATTCTTTTTTTTTCGTTTACAGGGAAGAATTAGCGATGAGAGTGGATTTGACGGAGGCTAGGGTTCAGGTAAGCATTTCATGTTACCTTTATACCCCCTAAAACAACCTAATAATGCGCAGTTTTTTTTTTTCTGTATAAACGTGAGGAATGAATTGTTGTCATGTTTTGGATTCTATTGATAGGGCCATTTTGACACCGCTTGGTTCATTTCTGGAGGCGATGAAATTGTGTTTTGTAAATGTGCTTTCTGTCGCTAGCCTGCTGCCGCTACCGGATACGAATTCAAGTGCTAGAAAATTTGTAATTAAGAAAGACAATCAAACCAATTACCCTCTCCTAATTAGCCCCCAATGTGTGATGAGTAAGCATGTTTCGTTTTCAGACTATAAATTAAGTCACCAAAGTAATTAAATTTGATCTGGAGAAAGTATGAAGTGGAAGAGGGATAACACAAAATTAACGTGGTTGACGTTAGCCATTTCAATATATAGAAAGAAAGAGAGAGAGAGAGAGAGGGGGTAACCTAGCAGAATGAAGATTGTTGCCGATTTCTTGTCCCGAGGACGATTCCACCATCCATTAATCAGTGTTTTGACAACATTTTCTAATACATATTATAATCAAATTCCTACGCTCTCTAATTTTCTTACAGGTTAGTACATAAGGTATACAGAAGGGGGACGCCTCGTCTAAAAGGATATCAGCCCATTGATTTCTTATTTATTTTTTTTTTCATCACTATTTCAATGAGGACATGGCTGGAAGGCTCCCTCTCTCCTTTCTTTGTAGGCCTAGATTGCAGCCAGCAATTGTTACAGTTCGCATTTTCTTGGACGAATGAATGGATGCTGAAATTTAATCTACTACCATAATCAATCTAAATTAGTAGTGCAAGGTGCCAAATTTTGAACCCCGAAATGAAAATTAGTAACGTTAATCAAATGTTGCTGCTTCATTTCATGAGGTAGGCAGACAGGTTGTTAGTTGTTATAGACTAATTAAACGTTAATATATTATACATTTTTGCAGTTAGTAGCCACTTTACCTTTCTAGAGCGTCATTTACATTATCCAGGTCTAAAGAGAAAGAGAGAGAGAAAGGTGTGGTGGTCCCGAGTGATGTATTTGCACGATAAGCTAATAATGAAAGTAGTCATCCTCACCTCTTTTTTCTTTAGGTGATTTATCCTGATCAACTCATGAATTTCACCTCATGCACATGTATGTAGATATAAAGTTTTGAGGAACGTCTGTCCTATTCAAGAAACATCTCTAAAAACTTTGCTTACACTCCTGTTATAAATTTGACTACCGTCGTTTATTGGGGTTTTTTAGGGCCCTTCAACTCAGTGGCGTCACTAGGGTGTGCGGGCAGCACTTGGTGACACCTCTCGCACCATGACAAAAGGGGTGACACAGCAGGCAGAGCGGCTTATTTTTTGGAGGGAGGGGGGGGTTCACCGCACTGGGTGACGCCAACCCTAGCGACGCCTCTGCTTCAACTACAATGGTCATTAGAGACCCGTCCACTGCGTAGTTCTAATGTGGAGTCTGCACAGACACTACGCTGGTTCGACGTTCCAGAGGGACAATAATAGGCACCCGATCCCTTCATAGTCGGGGAAATGGCAGTTTGTATATAAACCATGTTCCCCTTTGGCCTCTCTCTCCCTTTCTCTCCCTTTCTGTGTCTGTCTTCCTAACTCTTTCTGTCAAATTTCTCTGTTTCTCTATCTCGATTTCCGTTTATGGTACTTGTTCTCTTTCTACCTCTATAAGTGTCTGAAATTAGGAGCTAACCTAACCCTGCCTACGACAGGAGACTCGTTCAGGTAAAAGGACTCGTTTGTGTCTCACACATCAATTCATACCACGTGCATACTCTATATTCCCACGTTGCTGGAGCTAGGAGGCCTGAGACAAAAGAATAATTTCAAATTAAAAGGCACAAGTTTCAATCAGCCGTGTTAAAAGCAATTCCTAACCCTTTTTCTCGCCTACGGCAGGGTCTGGTATCCATCTTGTTTCTCTGGACGCAAGGGCGATCTATTGGACAGTGTTTTTCCGCAGCCGGTTGCCGACCAAAGCTGCAACCCCTACGCTTATTGATCGTCCGTCTGCTGTTTCGTTGGGGGCACGCCACCGAGCGTCTCCTACACCTGGGAATATTGCCTCATCTACATGTTGCATAGTAGTATGGGTTCTTTGACGTGCAAATACCATAGTACACTACACCGTACCTCTGTTTTAGGGCCTACTTCTCACCCGAATGAAGGAAGGCGCACTCAAGGCATCTTAACGGTCATTAGAGCTCTCCCCCCCCGTCCACTGCGTCGTTCTAATGAAGAGACTGCACTGACACTATGCTGATACAACGAAGTTTTTGGGTCTTAGCGGAAACCAGTTTTCCCAAGCGCCCACCCATGTCCGTACTAGCTGGGATTGCGTTGCTTAACTTCAATGATCAGACGAGAAGTGGTGTGCCCAACGCAATACGGCTGCTGCCCTAACCTATTCTCCAAAGTACGGCGATTCGTTTCCGGCCTCGGACACAGCTTGCTCGCTTGCTTGTTGGTGTTTTAGGGCCATTCAACTACAAGGTCATTAGAGCCCCGTCCACTGCGTAATTCTAATGCAGAGACTGCACAGACACTACACTACTGCGGCGAGTTTTGGGTATTAGCAGTACCCAGTTTTCCCAAGCGGCCACCCATGTGAGCACTAGCTGGGGTTGCGCTGCTTAACGTCAGTGATCAGACGAGAACTGGTGTGTCCAACGCAATTCGCCGCTCCCTGTCTCGGACACAGGTTTCAGTGATTTAGAGTAGTGCACTGACCACTAGATAAGACGGGTTTTGTGCCCCCATATGTGATGTTTATTATTCCTGCCCTCAGTTCACGGAATTCGAACACCTCTTCCAGATTTAATCAGGACCTGAAGAGATATATATGAATGAATATTTAATAACTGGTTGATTATTTGTTATGAGATTTAATAATAATAATCGAAAGTTCAAGAGGACAAGATGATTCCTCTCTCTCTCTCTCTCTCTCTCTCTCCGAGGGTTTTTTTCTTCACGTCCAGCTGGTCATCCTTCTTAAAAAATCAAGGGGTTTGTTGATAAAATTGAGAGAAGTGTGTTTCCCATGACATCTTACATGTTAATAACATTGTATCCAATTCCATGATATATATGGAAAAAAAAACAGGTTATGAACATGTTTATTTGATGAAACAAGAGATGAAAGATGGTGATTTAATATTATTACTTATTATTGGTGATTATTAGATTTACGATGATGATGTTGTTGCAGTGATGAGATGGTGCCGATAATACGAAGCATGTAGTTTGTTTTTTGTTGTTGTTGAGAGACAGAAGAAAATTTCAAATAGATAATGACTAGTTATGGATACATACATCCCAATTATAGGATGCATTCACTCGAATGGCCCTTTGGGCAAAGTGTCTGTTGTCTACAGTCATTTTGGGGAGAGGGGGGGGGGGGAAAGAGTTACCTTTCCGCAAGCTACAAGCGCACACTAGAGCATGCGTCAATGTAAAATCAAAGGCACACGCGCTACTCGCTACTAGTAGCAAGTACGCTTGCGCAATAGTGATAAGCAGCATACAAAAGCAAGCGACTCCTAATCCTTTTCCCTTGTTTTGTTTGTTGTTGCTTGTTGGAGTTTAAGGTCCCGTCAACTACAAGGTCATTAGAGACCCGTCCACGGCGTAGTTGTTATGCAGAGACTGCCCAGACACTACACTAATGCGACGATTATTGGGTATTAGCAGTACCCAGCTTTCCCGAGCGACCACCCATGTCAGTACTAACTGGGCTTGCGTTGCTTAACTTCAGTGATCAGACGAGAACTGGTGTGTCCAACGCAACTCGCCGCTCCCTGTTTTGTTGGTGTTTTAAGGCCCGTCAACTACAAGGTCATTAGAGTGTCCCGTCCACTGCGTAGTTCTACGCGATTTTGGGTATTAGCAGTAACCCAGTTTTCCCAAGCGTCCACCCACATTAGTACTAGCTGAGGTTGCGTTGCTGCACTTCAGTGATCAGACGAGAACTGGTGCGTACAACGCAAGACAAAGCGACTCCTAGCCCTTTTCCCGTCTGTGGTAGCCGGCTGAGGCGACCAAAGCTCTGAAACCCTTATGCTTATTGACTGTCGGTCTACTGTTGGTTGGGGTACTCCACCGAGACCTTAAACCTGGGAATGTTGCCTCATCTAATGTTTTGTTGTTGGTGTTTTAGGGCCCTTCAACTACAATATGGTCATTGGAGTCCCGTCAACTGCATAATTCTAATGCACAGTCTGCACAGACACTTGGGCCCTAATGACCTTTGTTGTCGACGGGCCCTAAAACACAAACAAACAAACTGCACAGACACACGACGATTTCGGTATTAGCAGTACCCAGTGTTCTAAGCGGTCACTCATGCGAGGACTATCCTGTCACCCTGTTAGTCCGTCTCTGGTCACCGGTCGTTTGTTTTTGTTTGTTGGTGTTTTAGGGCCCTTTAACTACAAGGTCATTAGAGTCCCGTCGATGGTGTATGTCTGATGCAGAGACTGCACAGACACTACACCAATGCGACGATTTTTGGATACTAGCGGTTCCCAGTTTTCCCAAGCGGCCACCCATGTTAGTATTAACTGGGGTTGTGTTGTTTAACTTCAGTGATCAGACGGGAACCGGTGTGCCCAACGCAATTCACCGCTCCCGTCACCGGTCGTCTAGATCAGACATGTCAAAGTGGGAGTACCTCGACGGCCACATTGGGAACATATGCGTTGTCATGAGGGCCATACATTGTCCATGACGTCACCTTGCAACTGCGCCCCGGGGGCCGGCCGCCAATGGCAGGCCACCTATCGATTGTGCGGGCCCGAACTCTACGCGTCAAGGGCCACATGCAGGACGCCGTTTGTTTTTTGACATTCCTGCTGTAGATGTGGACTTCATTAGATTCGCACGTGCACCGCATTGTCACTTAAAGTGGGGGTGGGAAGATGACCACTGGGAGACTCAATAAAACCTTTTTTATGTTGTTGAAAATTAGGATCAATCCTTTTCTTTGTTCTGTGGAATGCTTGTTGTTTTTTTTTTTTTGCTTTTCAACGGCTCTAAGATGAAAGCAAGCAGTACCTCCTTTGGTCAGTTTTGTGTCCCCCTTCCCCCTTTTCACCTCCGTACACCCCTCATCTACCTCTTTCGTATACAAAAGGGACGAACCGAAAACAGCATGATTTCAATATATATATGTGTCTATTAATAATAGCTGGTTTTTTTTCTCTCTCTCTCTCCCCACCCCATGTAATTTGGTTTCTAAAAATATAGCAAACTGGAATTCCCCCCCCCCCCCCATCCCCCCTTCATTGTCCTTCTACTCGTAGTGCTAAAGTTAGGGGTATTTTAAATGGTGATGGACATCATCCATCTTTGGGCGGACAGGCTATTTATTCTACTTGGGTTATGGGCGCTTATTAAGTAAATGACATGGAAGGAGTTGGGGGTAATGATCATTATGTTGTCCATGCACGCACTTGGTGGCACCTTTCTCTAGGTCTGGTTCATGTTTTTCCTCTCCTCATCCTCCTCCTGTTCCCCCCCCTCCGGTTTCCTGCCTTTTACCCCATCACCACTGGTCTGTCACCGTCTCGATTCTTTTTCTCTCTCTCTCTTTGCTTCGCGGGCCCCCCCCTTCATTCCTCCTCCCCCCTCGCCCTCCAACGCATAAATAGTGGAGTGGTAGCAGGGAAGAAGTTAGGTTGTTTCCGTCTTGGGACGTTGGTTCGATGCTTGGTTGTCTTATTCGGTTACTACGTCTCCTACTTCCGGTTTGTAATTCTCTCTTTATGATGGACTTGTTCACTGCCGACGACCAGAGCACCGCCCTCGCCCTCCATCTACCTTCAGTTATCTTGTTTGGTATTTGGCCGAGATATCTTTTACCTGAGTTTCCCCTTTGCCCTTCCTCCTCCTCCTATCCGTCCTATTACCTCCACCCCCCCCCCCTCAGCCCTGCTTCCCCTTGTCCCACCCTGCCTCCTTCTGAGTATGCTTTAATCAAATCTATCACGTGGCATATTATTAGATGTAATTACTGCACTAAGTTGTCTGTGGATAGTTTGGACCACCGTGGTCGTTATGTAAGTGGGTTACTACTCCTAATAAATGGATTACCTCTCTCTCGTCCTCACCCCCTGACTCCTTTTCTGTACCCTCTCTCTCTCTCTCTCCCATTTATTTAGCTTGTAGGGGCTGTTGTTGGTCTGCCCAATTTCAATCATGAATTTTTCAGGAGCTGAATTATATAGTTAGTCATAAGCTAGCTATTATACATATATAAGTTTTTGTGTGTTTTTACGAGAGGTGAATGGAGGGAGAGGGGGGCCAGATCTTAATTATGAAGCCTTCAGGGGTCGAATGTAAAACTGCTATGACTTGAGAGAAAAAAAATTTTGTGTTTTTTTTTTTCTTCTTGACGTGAATGGTGGGAATACAACGCCTATCTACGCAGGTAATTATTATAAACTTGATTAAACTACTAACCCTTTTCCCGCCTATGGGACGGTCGGGTACCCATCTTGTCCCTCAGAATGGACACAAGGGCGATGTATTAGACATTGTTTTTCCGCAGCTGGTTGCCGACCAAAGCTGCAACCCTTATCATTATTTATCGTCGGTCTACTGTTCGTTGGGGCACTCCACCTCCACCAGACGCCAGGAGGAGGTGGGGACTAGGTCCTACCCGTGGGGGGGATAGATCTACCCGTTGCATAGTAGAGAGGGTTCTTTGACGTGCTAATGTCATCGTACACCACACGGGACCTCGGTTTTACTTCTCATCCGAAAGAAGGCGCACTCGGGGCCTCTCTCTCTTGCCCGAAAGAAGACAGAGCACCTCGATCCAGTATCGAACCTGGAACCACAGTAAATCGAGCACGGTCAACCTAATGCTGCAACCCTTATGCTTATTTATCGTCGGCTACTGTTCGTTGCGGCACTCCAAAGAGGTCAGGGGGCGGGCTCCTAAACCTGGGAATTTTGTACCCATTTATACGTTGCATGCAGAATAGGCTAGGATTTTTGGTGAGGTGGTGATGACTTGGTACACACCACATGACTCTACTCTCCCGTTCGGACCGGATGGCGTCCTGGAGAGAAGCCAAGGCGCCTCGATCTAGTATGGAACCTGGAACCACTGACACCATGGGGCGAGCTCCTACTTTTGGGAATTCTTTTCCGTGCAGTGGTGATATGGTCCACTGAATCACAATGTAGGGTATAGGGTTTATGACCCCCCCCCCTTCCCCATTCGGGACGGAAGAAGCCGACGGGACGCGTGTCCGAAAGAAGCCCAAACTACATCTCGGCCCAGGATCGAACTTGAAATCACTGGAGTAGTAGTTCAGGAGCGTTACCTCTGTGCCACTGAGGTGGGTTGCTGATCGCCCTTACCACACGGAAACAGATTTTCCAAATTTAACAGCTCCGTTTGTCCCGTCACGGGACTGAAAGGTCAACGTTATAAATAATGTACTAAGTAAATATAATCAGCTGCTGCCGAGATTTGGGGTGTGTAGGAAACTTCCAGTGACCCTTTCATCTGATAGACGTGTCCAGGTGTAGGGCTAGTGTGTTCCTTTCAACCCCTCCTCTCCCTTTCTCCCCTCTCCCTCTCTCCGTCCCTGTCACCCTTTTCCATTGTGCATATGGATGTCCTACTTGACTTGCAACTGGTCAGTCTGCCTATAGGTTGACCAGGCACAGGATTTACGAATGCCGTGGTGTGTGTATCTTGGCCTAGCCTCTTCCTTCTTCCCTTCACCTCGTTCCCTGACCACCACCACCACCTATGACGGTGCTATTGATAAGAGTGGACGTGTTATGTCCATCGCCAAAATAATTGAATTTCGAGAGAGAGGGAGTGAAAATGTGTGAAGGGGTGCGATTAATTTGTAATTTACGTACAAGTTTGATTAGAAAATTGGGGGAGGTGTAGAGGAGAGTGAAGAAGAACCATCCCGGATGGGGCGAAGAAGGGGGAAGGCTATCTAAAATTATAAATATGTATACTTAATGATGTAACAGTTTTATTGGTGGAAGTGGAAGGGTCAAGAGATGAATAGAGGTAGTTTATATGTAAATGAAATTGAAAAGGTGTTGTGTTTTTTTTTTGGGAGGGAGGGTAGGAAGAGAAGGGGGTAATAATCAAATTCCTTCACATCAAAAATTTTGATCTTTTATTATTATATATACATGGGGGTATAATCTCGAAATTGGGTCGTTCACTTTCGCCCTATCTGCACCAAGACCTGATTAACCGGTTGATCCCTCGCACACACACTATTTCTCTCTCTCTCGCTCTCTCCTTCACCCCCTTTACCTCTGGACCAACACCTCCTACCCATCCTGCCCATATCATTTGTAAATTTTAATATGATGAACTTTATTTATGTCCACTTGGTAATACAACCCCCCCCCTCTTTCTCTGTCTTTGTTATCACACCTAATTTTTTAACTCTTTTTTCTCACACATTTTTTAATTCTCTGCTTGCTCCCATCCTTTTCATTCCCCCCCCCCGTTCCCCCGGACCCAACTGTTATCTGGACCACCTGACTTCATGGCACCCAAACAGAGGCACATAAATTGTCTTTTTTTTTTTGTCTCTCGTTAGCATTAATTTTATCGGGCGTTGGATTTAATATCGAATAAATATCCAGTTTGGCCTTTTCTTGGGAATATTTAGGGTATAACGAGTTAATAATTCGGTGGTTCACCACCACCACCCTTCTCTCGCTTTGCCCCTGAACCCATTCCCCATTCGAGTATTTTTGTAACCTCTCTCTATCTTGATCTAATTGACTATTATTATTTTACACGGTTTGTTTTTTTTTCAACTACTGACCTCTGGTTTTAATGGGATTTAGATATTCCGATTTGGGACATCCCTTCCGTGCTTTTTGACTGATTAAATGCATTACTTTCAACTTTAAATTGCTCCCTCTCCTCCGCCACGACCCTCTCTCTCTCTCTCTCTCTCTCCGGAGTTGAACTAGTTCCTTTTCCTTCCATTTACTCGTTCCCTCCCCCTCCTTGGGATACCTACACCTGGGAATTTCCTTGTCCCTCCTCTTTCCGCGTAGGAAGGGGTCGTTTCCTCATCTAACAGTCTCTTCTATCCTCAAAGGAGGCTTTCAAATCAAGCCCTGTCATATCATTTTGGAGCAAAATGAAGGAAGTTGTATCACAGCTAGCGTTCTCTCCGAAATGGTGATCGTAGGATCCAATCCCGCCTCGGGTGGATGAGGGTGTTTGTGAAACACGGGACGTTTCTTTAATGAAGCATCACATGACTATCGGCAACAAAAGAAAAGCAACTTAAAGCAACCTATGGCAGGGTCGGGTACCCATCTTGTCCCTCTGACTGGACATTGGTCATAATATTTTCTGCAGCCGGTTGCCGGCCAAAGCTGCACCCCTACGCTTATTTATCGTCGGTCTAGTGTTCGTTGGGGAATGCTACCGACGCCAGGGGGGGGGGCGAGCTCCTACACCTGGAAATTTTGCCTTATCTACACGTTGCATAGTAGAGAGGGTTCTTTCACGTGCAAGTGCCATCGTACACCCACACGGGACCTCGGTTTTACTTCTCATCCGAAAGAAGACACACTCGCGGCCTCTCTCTCTCTCGCCCGAAAGAAGCCGACCCACCTAGGTCCAGTATCGAACCTAGAACTACTGACGCAGTTGCCGAACGTGCTAACCACTACGCTACCATGGGTCAACTCGTACGTCTCCGAATTTTCACCTACTTCCAAATGGGATTTCCGTATAGAAAGGGTTGTTTCTTAGGGCTGGACGCAATGGTGACCTGGTACCCCACCCGGTAGGGGGGCATCAGGTTTTATTCCTTCCGATTTGGGACGGTCTGCTATTTTTCTAAACCGCAAGTATATACTAGAAAACTCTCTCGCTGTAGCTGACATTCAACTTGCTGACCCTCAACTGTGTGTCTCTCTCTCTCCTCACACCCCCACATCATGCTACTGAACCCTTCTCTCTCACACTCGGTACCCCTTACCCCTCCTCCTCCTCCTCCTCTCTTCGGTATGTCACTTTATTTCTATTTTTATAGCTTTTGTTTTTTGGGGGAAAAAAGGAGTTAAACATAATTTTAAAATAGCCTTGTTTTCAATTAATTTAAAAACAAACAGAACAAGTTCATAAATACTCAAAAAAATTTAAATGGGCATTGCTAAAAATACGGACCAATTGGTAACTAAAGGTTTATTTATTCGTTTAGGTTATGGGGGGGGGGAAGGGAGAGGGACGGGACGAAGAAGAAGAAGGAGGACGAAGACGTACTTGAGAATTGGGATAGTGAAATTGAGGAGGTGTTCAAGCTGAGAAGTTAAAAATGATGAGGGGGTGAGAGAGGTCAGAGGAGAGTCTTCGTGCTTAACTCAGGGAAGTGGGGGGTGGGGAGAGCCAAGGGATGTGGAGAGAACAGGATGGGGTACTGAGGAGGATGGAGGTAAGAACAAACAAATATCTTAAGAAAACATAATCAACAACAATTTGGAATTGTTTACATAGTGGTTATTTTTTTTAAAAGTTGAATGTGTACCGATGTCGAAATGATTGCCCCGTGGATCGGCAGGGAGTCCCCTTCTCGGTTGGTACATCTATTCAATCCTCCTATTCTGGCCTCCATCCTTCTCTTTATCCTCCTCCTGTTCTCACAGCCACCGGCCTCCGGTTTTTTTTTTCTACCTTTAGCCCAGATACAGAAAAGGGGGGGACGGGACAGAGAGAGAGAGAGGGGGGGAACAGTAAAAAGAAATGGAGGTTTCGATGACGAGAGGTCAAGTGTTTGTTTTGACATAAGAAAGGATTTAGTTCGATGTTGGAAGTATATTAGGATCCTGCTGATGCAATCAAATAGAGGGTGGTCAATACACCCCCATCCTCTCCTTCCTCCTCTCGCTTCACCGACCAGCGGAGACTTGGGGAGAGAGGGTGTTGATGTGAAAAAGAAGCGTATAAGACGGGACAAAGCTGGTGGGATATCCCAGTATAAAGAGTAGGTGTTGAGGGGTTGTTTGAAGTTGAAGAAAAGACTGCAGCTGAGCAGGTCAATTTTACACATCATCATCATCTTCATCATCTTTTTTTATTTAAAAAAAAAAAGAATGAAATATTTTAATTTAAAAACAAATTATTACCGCGAGATGGCGATAGGAGTCATTATAGATTTAAAGGTACGCTAATTAGGTTGCATGCATCTTAAGATGTTATTTTTATTCAGCGGGGCGGAAAGGATGGGGACCAAGAAAGGGATAGAACAGTTGTCAAGGGTTGATGATGGTGGGCAGATGATTTGGGCTGATGAGGGAGGACGAAGGGGCCAGGGCATATTCGAGTAATGAAAGATAATGAATGAATAGGTATTTTCATCTCGTTGTGCCCTAATGACCTTTGTAGTTGATGGGCCCTAAAGCAGCAGCATCTCGTTGTGGGACACTTCTGTTTTTTTTTCTTTTGGACCTCCTCGCAGCAATCCCTCTTCAGTGGCGCAGTGGGTAGCGTGCTCGGTAACTGCGTCAGTGGTTCTAAGGTCGCAACTGAATAGAGGTGGGTTGGCTTCTTTACTGGGCGAGAGAGAGAGAGAGGCCCCGAGTGCGCCTTCCTTCGCATGAAAAGTAAAACCGAGGTCCCGTGTGATTTACGATGACATTGGTACGTCAAAGAACCCTCTCTACTGGGATGCAAAATTTCCATGTGTAGGAGCTTGACCCCCCCCTCGGGCGTCGCGCCCTAACGATCAGTAGACCAACGATCAATAAGCATAGGGGTTTCAGCTTTGGTCGGCGACCCGCTACGAAAAAACACTGTCCAATATATCACCCTTGTGCCCATTCAGAGGGACAAATGAGTACACGACCCTGCCATAAGTAGGAAAAGGGTTAGGAGTTGCTTTGCTTTGGGCCTTCTCGCAATGACTGGGCGAGAGGCCCCCCCCCCCGGGTGATAAGACAGTCCCGTCCCACCGTACGGCCGATAAGACAATCCTATCCCCGAATGGGACACCAGGTATTACTCGGTCCGATCGAACCTGCACATGCCTTGAGTTGAAGGTTCAAGCATGATACTAAGTGAGATATTACAAAGTGGGTAGTTTCTCTTTTAGGATGGAGATTGCAGGGAGAGGGGTTAGGACGCCATGCAGAGTAACGAAACGTAGGTCCCATGCGGACCCAACTTCCATCCAATGGTATTTCTGTGCTGTTTGATTCTTGGGGGAATCAAGGTGTTCAGGTTCAATTCTCACTCGTAGGCGGATGGTTTCGAGTGAGAGACATACAACTCTACTCGTTTCCCCTCCCCGCGACTTCATCGTGACTTACCCTTGTCCGCCCTGGATGAGAATGGAAGATTTAGTTTCGTGTGGTGGTGCTGCTGTCCCGCGTCCCGACTTGGGGCACGGGACAAACCTTCAGGAGATTTGAAAATGAATGGTCGATAATAAACAACTGTTTTAGGTTTTGATTCCAGTGTCCGGTCAGTTCTTCTCATCCTCTTCTACCTCCGTCCCGTCTCCACCTCCCCCTCTTGCCCATCACACTCGTCTTGCATCCTGTAATTATCATTGAATTAAAGAGACAGGTGGGTGAAGACGTTTATAGTAAATTGAGCCCCTTTGGAGTTTTGTTGTGGAAGGCACTCGCTAATTTTGACGTCAAAATCAGCCCGGCCCTCTTTACACATTTTTAGGCCAAAGTGAAGGAAAAGGGGATTTTTGGTGTTCCCCTTCTTGTTCGTTTTTGTTGCCGGGGATTGGTGTTCACGTCAAAATTAATTACATAGGCGGATAATATCATGCTGACGTTGTCCCGGCTATATTATAACATGAAAATTGAATTAAAATAAACAGCCCTTACATCTCTGTTTTGCCCCCAACTTTCACCTTTGCTTGGCGTCCACTTCTTACCCTTTCGTACCCTCTTGTGGTAAACACGTGCGTTATTTCTACCTACAGAGTTTGGAAATGAAGTTTGAAAGCGAATGACCCTAACAATTATAACTGAATTTACAAAGTACTGTACTATATATAGGAAGAAGTAAAACTTTTTTTTTCCTACTCGGGACGTCCCAGGATGTGCGGTCGGGACGTTGTTTTATTTCAGGAGGGTGAAATGGACAATGTTCTTTAATTTTCTATTTTGAAGCATCTGTTAATTGCTATGTGCATTCATTTTTATAATGTTAATTAAATTAATTGCATATGCCTAATGATGGTACTTGGGACTGGCCCTGGGGAAAGGTAGGAGGGATGGAGCTGATCTTTTTATCTGGCAGCGGGACCTGTTCCTCTCAAGTCTAAAAGTCAACAAAAAATATACACATACACAGGTGTGTGTGTGTGTGGATGCATGCATAAAAAGTCTAAGTCTCTATTTGATCAAAATTTTCTATAATTATATATCAGTATAGAGGGTAAAGGGGGGAGGGCAAATTATTTGGAATCTTCGTTGGTGGTGTCCCGTCTCCCCTCCCTATTCTCTCTCATTACAAATTAATTGCGGAAAGTAAAACGGTGTCCAATAAATCAAAACTAAAATTTGTTATAGGAGTAAAGTCAAGAATTGGTTGTTTAATAAAATAGCATTTTAATAATTGTTTCTGTCCCGGGACGATTAACCAACGCCGTCGTGAGACGCCCCTGTGCTTTTTCAGAAAATTGTTTCCTCAAGCTCTCTAAGTTGGATGTAGTTGCTGAGCGGTATTAGTGTCCTGGTCAAGCAAGATGCCACCACACCCCTTGTTACCACCATCAGACCCCTCCCCTCCCCCATTCCATCCCTCCCGCACCTCTCCTTTTTAAAGGTTGTTTTTGGAGGTTCCAGGCCACCGCTGTCCACGGTCCTCATTAATATGACCATTGACTTTATTTTTATTGTTAATTGCAGGTATGGTTTCAAAATCGACGAGCCAAATGGAGGAAACAGGAAAAGGTAGGACCTCAGGGTCATCCATATAATCCGTATTCACCATCGCCTCATTGCGCCACGCTGACGTCATCTCCCGCCTCGCCATCAGCGGCGGCGGCTGCAGCAGCCGTGGCGTCGGCTGCCTCGTGTCATCATCACGGAGCCTTGCATCATTCGCCGTCGGCTACCAGTCTGGGATTCGGCGCTCATTACAGTCCATTTTCGACAGTGGCGGCTGCAGCGCCGTCCTACCTGAGGAAACCTTTCGACCCCTTTGGGTTGGCACCGAGACTTCCACTGTCTCCTTTTTTGCCTTTGTTCTCAACTCCGTCCTCTCCTCCGTCCAGTTATCTACCGCTTGGACCACTGAGGGATCTGCCACCCAGTGTGGCCACTGCCGCAGCTATGGCAGCCGCGGCTTATCGAAGTAGTGCTCTATTGGCTCATCCCGTGCCGCCGTTACCGGCTGTGTCCAGCGGCGGACCTGCGCCGTTGATGGCTCACTATCCCAACACTACGTTTCAGAGTCTGTTGGCCTCCATGTCTGCGTCTCTTCGTCCCACCGTCAGTAAGCTTGGTGTTGAAGACTATGTGACTCCTAGCGGAAGTAGTGGTGGCGCTGTCGGCAGTGGTCCTTCCATGTTAATTCCTTCGGTGATCCCGCCACCGCCGCCGCCTCCCCCTCCTCCGTCGTCGTCCTGTTCGCCATCACCACCACCACCACCACCACCTACTTCACCTGTCCACCAGCAGCAACAGGCTGCCCCGTGTAATAACACTAGTAAACAATCGCCGCCGGCTGGGGCGGCTTCTGCTGCAGCCGTAGCCGGCTCATCGACTACCTCTGGCAGCCCCGCGGAATTTGATCGGAGAAGTTCGAGTATTGCGGCGCTCCGAATGAAGGCGCGTGAACACGAGATTCGAGTTCATCAAATGTTGTGTAAAAATGGTGACGTCGTCAGTTGAATCCGTATGACGTCATTAGAACTTGGGACGTGTGACGTCATTGACTTTGCGCAGGCGTTGTTGTGCACTTTGACTTTAAAAGGCATTTGATTTTGTTACCACCATTTTCTGTATGGGATGAATTTTTCCCCACCTCTGAAAAACTGGTATTTATTTTTAGTGTTTCCTGCGCTCCATTTATATGAAATTATTAATAATTTGTAGTTTATAATTTATGCGCCTATTTTGCACTTTTTTACACTCAATAAATATCTTTTTTATTACAAAAACAAAACGTCACTTGCATAACTAATTGTTGTAAATATTTTTATTTTGCGTTAGTGCAGGCCAAGTTGCGTTGGACACACCAGTTCCCGTGAGATCACTGAAGTTAAGGAGTGCAAGCCCACGTCAATACCAATATGGGTGGTTGGTAAAGAGCGTTGGTTGCTACAAATTGACCCTCTCCTTCGTCCTTTCACCTACCTCCACTTCTCCCGCGGGCAGCCTCCTAAGGGTTCATCCTGTTATGGCTGCCAGGCTTACTCCGCAACCCACAAAACTAATCCAGTAATCTAAGGCCACCTCTCCTCCTAACCCTTTCCCCGCCTATGGCACGATTTTTTTTTGTTTTGTTGGTGTTTTTAGGCCCTTCAACTACAAGGTCATTAGAGCACCGTCCACTGCGTAGTTATAGTGCAGAGACTGCACAGGGGCACTACACTAACGCGACGATTTTTGGGTATTAGCGGTACCCAGTTTTCCCTAGCGGCCACCTATGTCAGTACTAGCGTTACTTAACTGCAGTGATCAGACGAGAACGGGTGTGTCTAACGCAACTTGTTGCTCCCTATGGCACAGTCGGGTACCCATCCTGTCCCTCTGAATGGACACACCGGTGATGTCTTGGACAGTATTGTGACGCAGTCGGCTGCCGACCAAACCTGCAACAACCCCCCCCCCCCCATGCTTATTCATCGTCGATCTACTGTTGGTTGGGGCACTACACCAAGTTCCTAAACTTGGAAATTTGGGCCTCGTCTACCCGTTGCAGAGTAGAGAGGGTTCTTTCACGTGCAACTGGCGTCGCACACAACACCATACCCAGCGTTCTTAAGTGGGCACCCATGTTACTACTAGCTGGGGCTGCATTGCTTAACTTCAGTGATCAGACGAGAACTGGTGTGTCCAACACAATAACCCGCTCCCTACCTACTTCACCACCGAGGCGGGTCAACTATCTACTCTGAAGATAAAGCAAAGCAACTCTTAACCCTTTTCCCGCCTATGGTAGGGTCGGGTACCCATTTGTCTCTCTGAATGGACACAGGGTGATATATTGGACATAGTTTTTTCTGCAGCCGGTTGCCGACCAAAGCTGCACCCCTACGCTTATTTATCGTCGGTCTAATGTTCGTTGGGGAATGCTACCGACGCCAGGGGGCGAGCTCCTACACCTGGAAATTTTGAAGATAAAGTTTGGAAAAAAAATATTCAAATTTAATATAATATTGCACCTAAGGAATTTCACGTAGTAGCCTGCCCCCCTCCCTCAAAGGTAACAATCGCATGCTCCCTCTGTGCAGTCTCTGCATTAAAACCACTCAGTGGACGGGGCTCTAATGACCTTGTAGTTGAAGAGCCCTAAAACACCAACGAAACGGCCACCTATGTTAGTACGAACAGGGATTGTATTGCGTCATTTCAGTGATCAGATAAGAACTGGTGTGTCCAGGCGCTATACAACCGCTTTCATCCAGTATCGAACTTGAACCCACCAACGCAACAGTAGAGCATGCTCCTGTCTACGCCACCGAGGAGGGTTCATCTGCTTAACATGCATTATCGTAATTGCACTACCCGACGTGCCATAAAATGGAACGGAAAATAGAACATTTTGCACGTTCGAATGGTAATTGCAATGTGGTTGGGTTTGGCACTTCATACTTTGGTGGCGTATCCGATTTTGAGTATTCGCGACGACATATTTGCTTTCGTCGTATGAATGCAATTTTGAATATTTTTGACACCAAACGGTCGGTCGGTCACACTAAGTGCAACGCCAGAAATGAAATGAAAAATGAAATTGAAAACCAAACCAGGTATGTTTTATAGACTTTTTCTCTCATGCAACCTAATGGAGTAGATGTAACTAGGCCTAAATTCGAATAATTTAGCGAACAAGGAATGGCGGCCATGAAAGCCGTTGTTGTTGTTGTTGTCCATCACCTGTGTCAATAAGAATTATATTGTGGGTGTTATAAAAATGTTTCAGTTTATTGGGAATCATTTGAAATTCAGATTGCCTACTCATTATTATAATGGTGATATTAATAATAATATGGTCATCTAATTAGATTTAATTAATGTTAATGGAAATGTATCAATATGCAGTCGTGTTTTATCGCAATCTTCTCACACATTAGCTTATCCTGCAAAGTGAATTATAATATTCTCTGGCCAACGACATATTTTTTTAAATGATAGCTAATGAAATTAATTCTCGTTGGGAATAAAAACAATTGCACAGCGCAAATGTTATTGAGAATTTGTGTCCTCACCGCGACTGAACACAGTTATGAAAAACAACAACCATAAAACTGTCTCCTCTCACTAATAAAGATGGCAGCCGATCGGAGACAGGCAGCCATTCAAATCCATTGAGAAATGAAACACAACAACAACAACAAAAAAGACCCTAATTTACGCAACAACTACTGCAATTCCTACCACTACATCAATTCCACATGATAGACGCATCATTCTCACTCATAAATTCATTGACAATATATTAAGTTTTATTAAGAAAATGTCAAACATCTTCCTACTCCTGGTACTAGTAGCCAAAGGGCTCCTCCTACTTACCCTATGTGCAACTTGGAAGAGCTCACTAAAAACGTTTCTCGAAAGCAACTCCCAGCCCTTTTCCCACCAATGGCAGGGTCGGGTACCCATCTTGCCTCTCTGAATGGACACAAGGATGATCTATTGGATGGTATGTTTCCGCAGCTGGCTGGCTGCCGACCAAAGCTCCAACATCATCATACCTTTATCCCACCTGTGGCAACATCGGGTCTGCGGGGTTCTAGCCCTCCACTCTCGTCTACTGTATCACCAACCAGGTTCCCCATCCACCTCACACACTACCATATCCCTACGAACAACCTGCTCCCACATCTGCTGTGGTTTCTCCCTGCCCCGGGTGCTCCCAACCACCTGCATTCCTGTAGCGGGTCTAACGAACTCCTCCTGGAACTCCTATGCTTATGTATCGTCGGTCTACTGTTGGTTGGGGCACTCCACCGAGCTCCTACACCTGGAAATTTTGCCTCATTTAGCTGTTGCGTGGTAGAGAGGGTTCTTCGACGTGTGAATGCCATCGGACAGTGCAGTGCAGTCTCTGCATTAGGACTACGTAGTGGACAGGGCCCTAATCACCTTGTAGTTGAAGGCCCCTAAAACACTAGCGAAAAACAGCAAATTCACTGACATAATATAATGGTTATAATTCATTTCTGTTTTGTTGTAGAAAACGCGCGTGCTACGGGCTCTAGGTTCGACTCCCGCCACAAAGAAGATCGACAGTATGCTTTCCTCGTATTAGAAAAGAATAGTCCGGACAGAAGTGGTAAGTAAAGCGAAAGCAACCATTCATCGTTTTCCAGCCTATGGCAGGGTCGGCTATCCATCTTTGTGCCTCTGATGATCTGTTAGACGGCATTTCTCTGCAACCGGCTGCCCGACCATATCTACCACCCCTAGGTTAATCGATCGTCACTGTACTGTTCATTGGGCTGCTACACCTGAAGAGCGTTCCATAATGCTGAGGACCGGCTCCCGAACATTTTCAATAGTCGAATAGGGGGAATGGACAAGGCTCGCAGCGTTCACGTGCATGCGTCTTAGAATCCTACAGTTTGAAATCATGGATTGTAACGGTCACTCATTGTTTACGAGGAGCTTACATTTGGTTGTCCGCTCCCCCCGGCGCTCCTCCCTCTTTAACCCTTAAAGTTGATATTCATCATTATTGGTAGGGTAGGGCGGCGTCCCCTCCTCCCATAGACAATCCGTCCAATATTCCTGCGGGTTCCAGACGCCTGGCTGGGGGTGCCCACAGTCAGAGCAGTTTCATTAAAAATAAGGGCTAACCTTAGATTAGGAACATGGAATGTGGGGATCATTCCAGGCAAAGCGGGGGAATTAGTACCTATCCTAAAGCGTAGGAGGATTAGTGTAAAGGAAAGCAAATGGTTGGAAGAGCCCGGGATAAGGGAAGAAGATGTGTGCGGGGTGGACGGGTACCCAGTTTTCTCAAGCGACCACCCATGTCAGTATTAGCTGGGGTTGCGCTGCTTAACTTCAGTGATCAGACGAGAACTGATGTGTCCAACGCAATTCGCCGCTCCCAGGTGGTCGGTAGCACCCGGAGCAGGGGGAGACCGGTTGGGAGCAGGTTGTCCGTAAGGATATGGCAGTGTGTGGGGTGGACGGGGACGTGGTGGGAGATAGGCGGGATTCGGAAGACTAAAACCCACAGACCCGACCCTGCCACAGGCAGGATAAGGGTATGATGATGATTGTCATTATTTTAATGAAAATGCGTGTTATGTTGTTTGGTTGTAATTTCATTTTTGTCCCGTGTTCTTTTTATTTGGCCCACGCCTGACCAAGTGGGCGGTCAGTTAGTAGCCACGAAATCTACACACTGGCAGGAAAGTAGTGGTGGTAGTGGTGGTATTCATCCCTTCTTCCTCCCTCTCATTTTTAAAAGAAACTAATTAATTATTCATGCTCGTGTTTCGCGTTGAAGGTTGAACGAATGATTTAAGATGGCGGACGTAAATTACACCTGAAACCTCAACAAGAAGAAGTGCCCCGAAAAAAAAATTGAAAGTTTTATAGCGGACCTCTAATCTCCCTCTGTTATCTCTTAACTATACAGTATGTATATATATACACCCAGGGAGGGAGAGAGAGAGGAACAAATGAGGGTTGATCAACTGAGGGAGAGAAGGGGAGAGAGAGAGAGAGAGAGTCCGGGAAGAAAAACTAGTGCAGTGCATGCGCAGAGTTGGTGCTTGAGCCTGAAGCCGTCGAAAGAAGAAGCAGCAGTGGCTGCCGTCGGGCACAGGACGCTCGCTGCGCTCTTAATGTTACGACGCCCCAGGAATAGAACTTGCTTAGAAAAAGAAAACATGGCGGCGCTCGCTGTCTGATAGCGGATGCGCAAACGGCAGGTGGCGGCACGCACACGCAAGCATGCCGTCGCGCTCTCTCTCTCTCTTTCCCTATCTCTGCCGCTAGGCCACCCAAATGGCGCTGCAGGCGTATCGAGAGATACTGTTAACATAGTGTCCGTGATTCAGAGGTGGAAGGCGGGGGCGGCGGAAGGGTGGGGGTGGTGGTGTGAGGACAACATGAGCTAAAGAGTCAGTTGTAGTAGCCTCATTAAAATATTACGCACGCACCCTGTATTGTAGTGTCAATGGTTGGTTGGGGTCGTTCATTCATGATGGCACTGTCGTGTCCTTTCATTGGGAATCGACCCCTCCCTCTCTTCTGGCGTCCGCTTTGCATAAACCTACTAGCCTAGTCCATTCTTATCATGAGAGGACTGAGTTCTGGCCCCTGTTTCCCTCCTCCCCCTCCTACATTGTTTGTTGGTGTTTTAGGGGGTCCTTCGACTACAAGGTCATTAGAGTCCCGTGCACTGCGTAGTTCTAATGCATAGACCGCACAGACACTACACTAAGGCAAGGCGCAAAATGAGGCCGCAGGGTGACGCAGCGTAACGCAGCCCTGCAAAATTCTGCTAGCAGGCAATCACCACACATTGAATCGCAGTTTTTCAACATACTGGCTTTCAACGTAACAGTGATTGCCTGCTAGTAGAATTTCGCAGGGCTGCGTCACACTGCGTCACCCTGCGGCCTCATTTTGCGCCTTGCCTAATGCGACGATTCTTGGGTATTAGTAGTACCCAGTTTTCCCAAGCGGGCCACCCATGTCGGTACTACATGGGGTTGCGTTGCTTCACATCAGTGTATAGACGAGAACTGGTGTGTCCAAAGCAATTTGCCGCCCCCCCCCTTCCGTAAGTAATGTCCCAACTCATCATAGTAGGAGGGGTAACGGGTTTTCGGGTTCAGGAATGGACTGGTGTGCTCCTGTCATCTAGGCACGTGAGAAGCGGCCCAATGGGGGATATTGTGAAATGATTTTGTATTGTTTGACTGGATAATCGCTTATTTTTGACTCTCGGGGCGCCCGCACCTACACGCCCTTTTGGGGAAACAATAGGCCCTAATTCCGTAAAGACGGACAGAAGTGACCCTACGAGACCTTGGTAGAGTTCGTCTCGAGCAGGGTTGAAGTACAGCGAGCTGGCAGAGGGGGAGCAGCCTTCTGTAAGATTTATTACGGAAAGATTGTAACCGGTGGGAGTTGAACCTGCGACCATGAGCTGCAAAGATAAAGACATTAAATATCGGCGACCTGGAGCGCAAAAGTACTTTTTAAGATAGAAATAGGTCATGGAGGTGAATGAAGTAATCAGTGACAAAATATATAACGATGGTATAGCTGGGGGGGTGCTCGCTGAACCCCTGAAAGTTCGTAATACCAGGATCGGGTACAAATTAGGTTCAACCTTCCGACTGGACAGGTGGGATAATGGACATGGAATATGACCGAAAGGGTGAAATTGTTTCTTACGTCTTGTTTGGACAGTAGAAAGAGAGAAGCAATCGCGGTAGGAAGGAGGGGGACGTGGACAAAGGTAAGAAGGGTAATGAGGAGGGAGTTGATTTATAGATGGTGTGGGTCAAAGGTTAATCGAACTCTCCAATAAGACTAGATGAAGGGATGTGGCGTTTTAAGTGGACATGCGAGATGTAAACAAGCGATAAGTTACAGAAAACTACTCTGGTCGTGTTCCTCGCCCCCCCCCCCCCCCGCCTCTCTTCCTTCGTCGGACGGAAGAGGGGGGGAGGAATGAGGGAGATCGATAGATGGGACATTATTAGGAGAGTAATCTACAACGGCGCACTGCGCCTTTTGGACGTACAAACAGGAGCAGGGGACCGTGTCAATGTATTAGAATTATGTAGCGTCCCGAAGAATTTGTGTCTCGGCTTTGTAGCCCTATTACCCCCTACCCTCCCTCCCTCCCTCCAGTTTTAATATAAGGAAGGGAGGGCGTCCCAGAATGAGATAAAGGATCATTTTTGTGAGGTTGGTTCCTCAGCATCATCATCATCATCAGTTGCCAACATCTAATTGAGTTCAAACAAAAGAAAAGGGGGAGGAAAACACACAAACACACACATACACACCTCTGAGATAAAATCTTTGAGGGGGAGGGGGGGCCAGTGAGAATGAAGATTAGGTTTAAGAAACACCCCCTCCTCCTTCAGAAAAATATTAAGAACGAGACGATGAAGGAGGTGGATGGACGAAGGTGCTGATAACTAGACTGTTGTTGTTGCTGTTGCCGAAAAACTAGAAAGGAGAAATGGTCCCAACTGAAGGAGGAGAGCAAACTAGTGAGGATAGGACGGGATAAATTCATGCATATAGAAGTCTCCCCTGGTGGGCAGTTGGCGCCACCAAATCACCTCCAAAAAAAAAGCGCACACACACACACACCGGCCGGAGGTAGTAACCCCTGTAACTCACCCCTCTCTACTTCTCTCCACACCTCCGTCCCATTTGGCGCTACTAACTACTACTACTACTACTACTGCTGCTAGTACTCAGAAAGGAAAATGTTATCTCTGTATAACAACATGTCCTCCTCCTGCTCCCCTCTCATCACACTGTCCCTCTTCTTTTTCGTCCCGGGACAAAATGATAATAGCCAAAAAATAAAAAGAAAATACATTCGTACCCTTCTCACTATTGCATCCCTCGTCTGAATTAGAGGAGTGGTCTAACGTCTTAAATATGGCAGTTATCGAGAGCAATAAATTTTCGGTTGTTTATTAATAAATCTTGATGTCGAACGTTTGGTGGTGGTGGAGGGGGCCAGGGGTTCACAAAAAAAAATATATATATAATTTAAAAAATGGACTGGGGATAGGGGTGTTCGTTGAGTGTGTGACGGACTAAATGACGAGCCCTCTCTTTCGTCATTCTATCTTTGATAGAGTCTTTAATATTGGCGCATGCGCACCTTGCTCGGGACAATTTGTTTTTCACTGACGCCAGGGGTGGGGGCGTGTTGTTACACCTAGGAATTTTGTACCGATGTAATCGTGGAAAGAATCTTTTTTTTTCAGTGCAGAAGAGGTGACACGTCGTACACACGCCACTCGGTACGACACCGTCTTTACTTCATTCCAGATAGGGAGCGACAAATTGCGTTGGACACACCGACACACCTGTTCTCGCCTGATCACTGAAGTTAAGCAGGGCAACCCCAGCTAGTACTGACATGGGTGGCCGCTTGGGAAAACTGGGAACTGCTAAGACCCAAACATGGTCGCATTAGTGTAGCGTCTATGCAGTCTCTGCATAAGAACTATGCTGTGGACGGCGCTCTAATGACCTTTGTAGTTGAAGGGCCCTAAACCACCAACAACAAATATTCATTCCGGATTAGGGGCGGATGGGAGGGAGCTAGGCAAAAACGCGCAGTTGGGGCTTCTCTCCTAGACTGGACACACCAGTTCTTGTCTGATCACTGACGTTAAGCAACGCAACCCCCTGCTAATAATAGCATGGGTGGCCGCTTGGGAAAACTGGCTACCGCTAATACCCAAAAAACGTCGTAACAGCGTAATGTCTGTGCAGACTCTGCGTTAGAACTACGCAGTGGACGGGGCTCTAATGACCATTGTAGTTGCAGGGTCCTAAACCACCAAGGAACGTTTGTGAAGGTGGTTTGGACCATGCAGCTGGGGTCTCTTCAGTGGACCACATAGCCATTCACGTCATGGTACTGGACAACTCAAGAGAGAGTTAGGGTAGGAAACTGGTCATAAGATAGCGTGTACTGGTCAGTTGCGTGATCGATGAGCACCGCTAGAATTTGAAATTCCTAAAATGGCAC
>JAAFCE010006156.1:18828822-18855917 GCA_013389805.1 Trigoniulus corallinus
TCTCTCTCTCTCTCTCTCTCTGTCCAAGCTGGGCCTAATTGCCAAGATGAGGACTGCTTTTTACCGGTGATGAGATCTTCTCACCTTGACAAGTCGAATTTCATAGCCTTCACCTTTAGTCCCCACCCCTCTCCCCTTTATCCCCTCCCCCACCACACTACGTGTTTACTCCTTTTCCCCCTCCTCCGCCTCCCGCGGGTCCGTCTTACTGCCCGCTCCTCCTCACATTTCTAAGAGAGGACATGACATGAAATCAAAATATTGGAGTTCAGACAGCAAATGAGGGGTAAACCGGCACGGGGGTGAGGGAGAGGAAGTGAGAGATAAATGTAACTCCCCTTCTCCCCCCTCCCCTCCGTGATATAATTAAAAAGGAAGACGACATCGGGTGTAAAGGAGAGAGAGGCTGGCTACTGTCCGAAATCATGTCAACTAATGGCTACTGGAAAACACTTTGAAAATGATAACGGTGAGGGGGGAGAAAAATAACGATTTTCAGCCGAGGGTTTTATGTCTCGCACTGTATAATAGTCCAGTTTCCGGTGACGGAGGGCACTTCATAAAGGTTGTTGCCTAATGGTCAATTTTGAAGTAACTTATCAAGATGCGTGGCTATATCGGATATCGATTATTATCGATGTCATATAAATGGAATATCGGTTTGAAAAGCACGTGGGTGTGGGAGTTAGAAGGCGCGCGGTTGCAGCTTTGGTCGGCAGCCGGCTGGGTCAAAATACCGTCCAACAGATCGCCCATTGGTCCATTCAGAGGGACAAAGAGGGCAGGGCCCGCTCTAAATGGGGGGGGCAACCCGGGCATTTGTCCGGGGCGCCATTTTGCCTTAAGCGTGAGAACAGAGCACGCGAATAAAGAGCTGCTTCACGGGGCGGCAATTTGTCCTTTTGTCCGGGGCGGCATAAGTGCTAGAGCAGGCGCTGAAGAGGGGTATCCGATCCTGCCATTAGCAGGAAAAGGGTCAGTAATCGCTTCTTTTTTTTTCTTTCCTGTAGACAATGAACAGTAGACCGACGATTAGCTTTGGTTGGCAACCAGCTGCGGAACAAGCAATACCCAATATATCGCCCTTGTGTCCATCCAGAGGGGGCAAAATGGGTACCCGACCCTGCCATAGGCGGGAAAGGGGTTAGGAGTTGCTTGTAAACGACAATGAGAGCCAAACTGTTTTACATTTGTGAAAATGTGATCCGTGTCTGTGTAGTTGCTGCTCAGGTTTGACCCTGTCGAGCGGCAAATTGCGTTGGACACACCAGTTCTCGTCTGATCACTGAAGTTAAGCAACGCAACCCCAGTTAGTACTGACATGGGTAGCCGCTTGGGAAACTGGGTACCGTTAGTCAGTGGCGTCACTAGGGGGGGTGCGGGCCGCACCGGATGACACCACTCGCACCATGATAAAACGGGGGGGACACCAAAGCAGAAGAAGCGACTTTTTTCGGGAGAGGGAGAGAGGGGGTGACACCATGGTGTCACCGCACCGGGTGACGCCAACCCTAGCGACGACACTGCCGCTAGTATCCAAAAATCGTCGCATTAGTGTAGTGTCTGTGCAGTCTCTGCATTAGAACTACACGGTGGACGGGGCTCTAATGACCTTGTAGTTGAAGGGCCCTAAAACACCAACAAACAAACAATGACCCTGTCCCATAAAAGAACCTCTTCTATGCGGAAATTAAATGCTAGTGGACCCGACAAATCTTTCTCTGTTTTTTTTTTGCCCCTCCTCAGATGCTGAACCTCGGTTACTTACAGGCCTTCATGACTGATAGGGTCGATACTAACTCATCAAATTAGTAAGGAGAAATAAGCCAAGTTCAAGAAGGTGCGTCATTCTGCCCTTTGACCTCTATTGTAGTTGTTATTGTTTAGGCGCGTGAGGCTTTTACTTTCGCGCGTGAAGTCTTTTATGAATGCCCCCTCCCCTTCACACGACGTTCTTTTCTTCAGTCCCCCTCCATCGTATGTCTGTCGCGATACGGGACGGCAGAGTGGACATAAATGAGTGCTTCACGGAATAAGGGGGAGGGGGTAGAGGGGTGTGTGAGACGTTCGCGGGCCATTTTAATGATTTTCACAGCTGTTAATCTAATTAGCAAAGTCGTAACCCTAAGTGCTGAAATGTTATCGTGGAGAGGAAAGCAACTTTTTGTTCTCTCTTCACCCACCCCATCTTATCTCTGTCTTCGTGGGCCCCCCCCTTCCTCCTCACAGGCATGGCATGCCAACGTCGGACACCCCTCCTCCATCTTTTTTGTGCTCCACTTTTCTTTAAACAACAAAAGAAAACGACAAGAAAAAAGTCTTTTCGCACATGGAGATTTACGACATAAAATGTAAGTCGTCGCAAGTTTTGAAAATAAAAAAACAGACGAAATGAGAAGTAAAATGTTGCCGCCACACCGTCCCAACTGATGTCATTGATGTTGTTTTAGAGAAATGGACGAGGGTCATCACCACCACACCCAACCCTACCCCCTCCCCCGGCGGCCAACGGAAGAGGGAGGGTTTAGTGCAGGCAAAGTGTTTGTGACTGTAAAAATGACAAGCAGAAATGATTGCTATTATTATCATTGCTACTTGGTGCTACTGCATACCTCTTGACGCTTTTTTTTTTCCCCCCCCTTTCTCACCCTGCCCTCCCTCACACACCAATTACTCCTGGTCCCACAGACACTGCTCGACCTCAAAAAGACTGAGAAATCGGCAACAAAATTCGACACATGTCTGTCAAAAAAAAGGACGACTATTTTAAAAAGTAAAGATATTGAATGGGCAGTTGTCCTGGCCCGTATCAGGATAACCCGTTTTCTTTGTCCCATTCATCAACCCCCCCTTTTTGTTGTTGCTTGTTGGTGTTTTAGGGTCCTTCAACTACAAGGTCATTAGAGCCCCGTCCACTGTGTAGATCTGATGCAGAGGCTGCACAGACACTACACTAATGCAACGATTTTTTTTTGGATACTAGCGGTACCCAGTTTTCCAAAGCAGCCACCCATGTCAGTACTAACTGGGGTTGCGTTGCTTAACTTCAGTGATCAGACGAGAACTGGTGTGCCCAACGCAATTTGCCGCTCCCCTCCCCCCTAGTCTGTTTATTCAATAACGGTTCTAGGATAGGCTGCCCACTCGATGAAGGCATTTGGTGCGACCGTTTGGTCAGTCTGTCTATGTGGTCATTTTCAGAGTAGCACCCTATATTACATCGTCACCACACCATTATCCCGTCTGTAGTAGGGTCGGGTCTGCGGGTGAAAGCCCTCCACTTCCGCCTACCTTCCACCAGATCCCAGTCCACTCCACGCATTACCGTATAATGACGCACAACCTGCTCCCACGTCTGGTTTGGTCTTCCATTACTACCTTGGGTGCTTCCAACCACCTGCATTCCCATAACTGACCTAACGAGCTCCTCCTGAGCACCATCCTAGGACACCAACCTGAAATGTTCGACCATTCCGTGGTCGAACCCCATAGAAAGGGTTCTTT
This sequence comes from Trigoniulus corallinus, assembly GCA_013389805.1. Lineage (NCBI taxonomy): Eukaryota > Metazoa > Arthropoda > Diplopoda > Spirobolida > Trigoniulidae > Trigoniulus > Trigoniulus corallinus. The sequence continues at coordinate 18,832,327 of JAAFCE010006156.1, forward strand.
TTCTTAACACTGGACTCGCTTCTTTCAAATCAGAACGGGAACTGATACACTTGGGACTGCGGTTCCCATGGTCTTTGCCAGAATTGAACCTGCGTCCCCCGGCGCTCAATGCTGATCAGTGACGTATCTAGGGTTAGAGTCACCCGATGGGACAGAGGCATACCTCTTTTGCTGACCCTTTTTTTTTTGCAAACGGTAATTCCCTTGTATCAGTGTCCCAGTGTCAACCGGTGTGGTCCGCACCCCGTCGGTACGCCACTGGTTCTGGGTTTGGGAGCTCAGTCTCGTGTAAGTTGTCATGGGCGTTCCCAGTGCAAAAGAGTCTAGAGTAGAGAGGTGGTCCACTAGAATCATCATATACTCTGTGTCCTAATTTCGGAATGATAGGCGTCCCATGAAAAGATGATGATAATATTAAAAGGTAGGGGGGAGGTCGAAAATTTGCACCGTTTATCTTTTTGATTTTTCTTATTCTCCGAAATGATTCTTCTGAGGTCCCATCCTCGGATCTGCTACCCACACGCCGCGCACAGGGTCTGAAATAAATTTTGTAAGGTCATTACTCCACATGATGCTACTAAAATCAAGGTTGGTCCGATAAACGTGGAGGGCGTAGATGAAATGAGACTCCCTCTGGTCACTGTGGGCTGCCTGATAGGGTTAAAGGAAGGGGAAGTGGACCACACTACAAGTAATATCTTTTCTTTCTCTCCTTCTTTCTTCACGCCCTCCTTCCTACCTGAATTGAAGAATCTTCTATCTGATGGTGTGGCCCTAATTCTTAAAGAGAAGAGTAACCTTTGACCTCTATTTTTTTCTTTTTAGAGGATTTCTTCACGTGACACCTCTACCTGTCTTTAAGGGTCACGTATGCTATGCTGATTAAATTCATACGTTGTTTTTTTTTCGGCTAGTTTAAAATTACGTGGACTACATCTCCTCTCGTCCGTTATTTGGGGCTATTCTTTCATCGGCCCCTTGTCCCACCGTCCCGTACACAGGCACTCTCCCACCCGTCCTTTCATCACTATCTCTGTTTCGCTCCCCCCCCTCTTTTTTTTTGTAGTTTCTTCGAATGGGTCCTCTCGTCCGTTATTTGGGGTGGTTCTTTCATCTCCCACCGTCCCGTCCTGTACGCAGGCCCTCTCCCACCCTTCCTTTTATCACTAACTCCGTTTCTTTCGCCCACCCCACTGCTTTTTTTTTTGTCCTTTCTTCGACTGGGCCAAGATAGGCATCTTTGACCAACGCACTCTTATTTATTTAACCGCTAACAGCTACCGTAATTGCAACCTCCGTTACAGCAGCGGCCTAGAATCTGATTCCATTCCACCTGGGGCGGCGGCAGCAGCAGCAGCATCGTCAGGATGTCGTTGACGCTTTTATTATAGTTCCTAACGTCAGGGGTCGCTCATAAATGATGTTTACAACCGTGACTTTGCATGGGACACCATCATCATCATACCCTTATGCTGAGGGGAGCGGCGAATTGCGTTGGACACACCAGTTCTCGTCTGATCACTGAAGTTAAGCAGCGCAACCCCAGCTAGTACTGACATGGGTGGCCGCTTGGGAAAACTGGGTACTGCTAATACCCAAAAATCGTCGCAGTAGTGTAGTGTCTGAGCAGTTTCTGCAGAAGAACTATGCTGTGGACGGGGCTCTAATGACCTTTGTAGTTGAAGGGCCCCCTAAAACACCAACAAACAACAACAACCCTTGTGCTGCCTGTGGCAGGGTCGAATCTACGAGTTCTAGCCCCTCCACTCCCGCCTATCTCCCCCCCCCACCAGGTCCTCGTTCACCACCACACACAGGCCCACGCTACCATATCCTTCCTTACAACCTGCGACCACGTCTGCCTTGATCTTCCCCTGCCCCGGGTGCTTCCAACCACTTGTATACCTCTTGTAATGGACCTAACCAGCTCCTCCCTCCCCTCTTCTCATAGGGAGCGGCCTAATGCGTTGGACACACTAGTTCTCGCCTGATCACTGAAGTTCAGCAATGCAATCCCAGCTAGTACTGACATGGGTGGCCTCTTGGGGAACACTGGGCACCGCTAATACCCAAAAATCGTCGCATTAGTGTAGCATCTGTGCAGTTTCCGCATTAGAACTACGCAGTGGACAGGGTTCTAATGACCTTTTAGTTGACAGGCCCTAAAACACCAACGAACCAAACCCTCTTCTCATCACATGGGACGACTTGGGATTAAAATGCTGGTGGGCGTAGGTCACGACAAGATTCGAAACCAGGATTCAGGGTTGGATTAGCCCCATCGGTCTTTCCCACTGTGGGCCGTTATCGTCCTCCGAAGGTCAATTCGGGTAGGATCGTCGTTAATTTTTTTTTGTCCAATGCAGGCCTTGGTCATTCAATGGTGAGGGAATAGGGTGAATGGAACCGGACATTCCAGAAGGTGGGACACTAAACTGCAGAACGGGAACGATGAATTGCCCTCCACCTCGTCCTCATTCCAAAGTGTCCTTTCGATTCGTAACCGTCACATTGGTGCGTCAATTGTACAGTGCCTGTTTTTGAGTCAGTGGATACAGGTTCGAACCTGTAGTACCCGGGGTAGGGGGAGACCGAAGATGACGTGGGAGCATACCCACCCTCTTAGTGGGGGAAAGAAGGTTCCGGATATACGAGTTGAATAGCCGAAACTTAGCGCTCCTTAGTTCGAACCCCCTCCGCCACCGCTTGTTCGGTTATTTAACGTCGGCCGCATATGGGACGGCCCATTTATCCCTCAATCATCATCAAACCCGTATCCCGCCTGTGGCAGTGTCGGGTCTGCGGGTACTAGCCCTCCACTCCCGTCTATCTCCCACCAGGTCCCCGTCCACCCCAAACACTACCATATCCTTACGGACGCATACGGGTATGGTGATGATTGAGGGATAAATGGGCCGTCCCATATGCGTCATCCTACTGTATGGTGTGTGCGCAATCGCACAAAAGAACCCCTTTTCTACACGGAGAGTGAAATGTTTATGAAAAGGGTGCAAAATTTTCAGAGGTGGGAACCCTCGTCCCTCCTGGTATCGAAAGCAGGAAGGCCGACGTTAAATAACCGAAGGGGGTTCGAACTAAGGAGCGCTAAGTTTCGGCTATTCAGCTCGTGCATCCGGAACCTTCTTTCCTCCAATAAGAGGGTGGGTATGCTAAGCGACTAGACAATCCTGTGAGGAACGGATTGTTGTTTCAACGTCCGAAATAATGTTGGGACGTCCCATATGTGGATGGATGAGTTGAGAAATGTCCTACAGTTTCTCGATCAAGACTTTCGTGGGCGTTCCTCGCCAGAATGTTTTAGTTGTCCATTTTCATCCTTCTCCCTGCCTTGCCCTTTGTAGGGGACTCTTGAAAGGTGGTGTGGCATTTTTTTTTTCATGACCGGCTCGACGAGTGTCCCGTCCCCCTTCTTCCTTCTTCTTCTTCACAAAACAAAAATCCTCGTAAATAAGTCAAATTCTTATCTGTCAATTTACGACAGGTGATAAGGACTTGCCACCGTTTTATTCTTGGCGTTCGCGTCATGATCAACCTTCCACCTCTATCGGGGTCCCGTCCCTGTCCATTCAAAATCAGTCACAGTAAAAAAAAAAAAAGGGGGTGGTGGACGACAGGCCGTCCCACGTGAAGAAGAAGGCCGCAGAGGAGAGACACATGACACTTTTAATAACGTGAAACTTGCTATGCAAAACCTACTACGACGATGGTGGCGGTCTCTGATGGCAATCTCATATTTCTCATTCTATCTTTCTCTCTGTCCCTCTCTCTCTCTCTCCCTTCCCCCTTTACTTACTTATCTGAGGGGTGGGTCATTTTTCATATTATGACCATTGGTGGTCAAAGCGTTTTCTAAGAAATGGGGCAAGAAAATCGTAGTCGTCCCATCACCTTCCCTCTCTTCACGTATTATTGTTTCCCAGTAAAAAAAAATACACTGACAGAAAATATATGTAATTTGTGAATATCTCCACAATTTAATTCGACGGTCCAATTTTACTGAAGTGGAGACAGGCAAGCGGAGTCCTGTGCGATAAGAGGGTCCCAATCAAGCTGAAAAGGAAGTTCTACATGGAAGTGGTTAGGCCGGGGGGGGGGGGGGGGGGAAGGTTGGGCAGAGAGGAAGAGCCACGTCAATAGAATACAAGTAGCCGAGATGCGAATGCTGCGGTACATGAGTGGGGTGTCGAGAGCTGATAGAATCAGGAATGAGTATATCAGAGGTAGCCTGGGGGTGGTGGATATCGCCGAAAAAATGAGAGAGAATAGGCTGAGGTGGTATGGACACATAAGAAGAAGAGGGGAGGAGGAGCTCGTTAGGGCCATACCAAGAGTGCAGGTGGTCGGTTGTTGTTTGTTTGTTGGTGTTTTAGGGCCCTTCAACTACAAAGGTCAAAAGAGCCCCGTCCACTGCGTAGTTCTAATGCATTTGTTTTGTTTTTTGTTGGTGTTTAAGGTCCCATCAACTACAAGGTCATTAGAGACCCAGTTCTTATGCAGAAACTGCACAGACACTACACTAATGCGACGATTTTTGGATACTAGCGGTACCCAGTTTTCTCAAGCGACCACCCATGTCAGTATTAGCTGGGATTGCGCTGCTTAACTTCAGTGATCAGACGAGAACTGATGTGTCCAACTCAATTCGCCGCTCCCAGGTGGTCGGTAGCACCCGGAGCAGGGGGAGACCGGTTGGGAGCAGGTTGTCCGTAAGGATATGGCAGTGTGTGGGGTAGACGGGGACCTGGTGGGAGATACAAGGGAGTGGAGGGCTAGAACCCGCAGACCCGACCCTGCCACAGGCGGGAGGAGGGTATGATGATGATGATGATGACGTTCCAGAGGCGGGACTTGGTCAAACTGGAATGTTCCACTACGTATTGCTGCTAGGGCCTGATCGTCCTCCCTGCCCCCATCAGGTCAAGCGAGGTTAGTTCTTCACACATCTTGAGAGCGGGAGAAATGGTCTCATTTTGGTGGGAGGGTGAAGGAGGAAGGGGCAGTAGTGATCCTCGGAGCTGCTACTCTCTCTCTCTCTCTCTCTCCTTTTTTTCACCGTCAAATTAGAAGACAGTGATTTCTGTCAGGTATAAAGCTAGACTAGTGTCCCCCCTTTCTTGTTTGATAGTGGTCTGAGTCAGAATCGAACCTGCAACAGGAGATGTGATGACAATAACATGCAGCGACTCTGAGCAATTACAAAAAAATGAAGCAGAGAGAAATATCGAAATATCGACATCGTTACTTGAAATTGGGGGAGGGGCAACTGTGATTGAAAGAAAATATCGCCCGTCCCAGGACGATGACAGAATTAAGAGATTTGAGGCAGAGGGAGGGGGATGAGTTTGCTCCCATTCTGTCATGGGACTGTAACGAAGAGGTGTACCGAAGGATGTGGCGGAGGAGATCAGGGATGGTGAGCAAGTTCAGGTATAAAGGAAGTGACAGTTTAAGTTTTTTTTTTTTCGGAAGTGGAGGGAGTGTAGGAGAGGGCGAAATGGAGGACCAAAATGAGAGGGGGGAGAGGAGGACCAGGCGAAAAAAACTTGTCGCCTTCACGCTCGTTAAATGGTCAGGAACGCGTAACCACTGCCACCATCTAATAATCATTGTAGGCGCCACCATTCGGAGTGGGCACTGGCCACCCGATCAAATTTGGCAAGCATCTATGTGTGACTTGTGTTGTATGCGACATGGGGTGAAATAAGGGACGGAGACACAGAGGGGGTAATCAGTCAGGTGGTGGGACAGAAGGATCATTACGAGAGAGAGAGAGAGGTAAGGGGTGTGTGAAAATACCTCTTTTTTTTCCTTTCTTCTGCTCCCTGTGGATACGCATTATTGGCATCTAATTTCTAGCCTGTGTAAAAGATAAAGTGGCAGAGAGGTATTTATTTCGGCTCTCGCCTCCCCCCTCTCCCCTCCGTCCTGTCCTCGTCTCGTCTCCCTCCTCTTCAGGTGTTTTAACATGACCACTTTTAACAAACTATTTGGACTGTAATTTGCTCTCATTTACCATATCCGTGGAGGAAAAGGGGGATTAAGGAGGTGAGGAGGAAAAGCAGCTGTCCCACCATCAGATGTCTCTTTGGTGTTCAGGTGGCCTCTCTAAACCCCCTCCCCTACCTTCTTTCTCCTCTGCACCTCACCTTCTTCAGGACATGCACCTATATAACACCGGGAAAATTGCAATCAAATAGCTTAGTGTGAAAAAGAAATTTCCTTTGCCTCCTGTCCTTTCCTTTCCCGTCCCAAATCAGAAAGGGGTATCACTTTGATGTTTCGCCTCAATAAAACCATTTCGGCGGAAGAGAACAGAGTCATTTGACGACGCCGCTGCCCAGTTGAAACTGGAAAACTAAAATGGCGTCAGCGGCGGCTGTAGCAACGGTTGCTATGGCGTTACGGCGCACGGTCCCTTCAGAGAAAAGTCCCAAGTGCATCTGTCTTCCGTCCCGTATTGGAAAGTGAAGTTGGTGTCCATTTGCATGTGGGACGAGTACGAAGTACAACTATACCGGTGAAGAACCCTTATTCCACCTGTGGCAGAGCCGGGTCTGGGTGTTCTAGCCCTCCCCACTCCCGCCTATCTCCCACCATGTCCCCCTCCACCCCACACACTACCATATCCTTGCGAATAACCTGCTCCCATGTCTGCCTTGAACTTCCTCTGCCCCGGGTGCTTCTAACCATCTCCATTCCTGTAATGGACCTAACGAGCTCCACCTCCCCTTTTCTCATTAGAATACCCTTTCTACACCGATTGAGGTACAAAATTTTCAAAAATGGAGGAGCTCCCCTTCCCTTTTCCGTCGGTGAAAGGGCCGACACGAATTAAAAGTAGGCCGACTTAAATGCTTAGGAGATGCCCGGTTTAGGTATGGGGCAGCTGGCTGCGTAAGACACTGTCCAATAGATCGCAGGTTTGATGGGACAAATGGGTATCCAACTTTGCCATAGGCGGGGAAAGGGGTCGATTGATTTGTTGGCATTTTCGGGCCGTTCAGCTACAAAGGTCATTAGAGCCCCGTCCACTGCATAGTTCTCACGCAGAGTCTGCACATACACTACACTGTAACAACAATTTTTGGGTATCAGTGGTACCTAGTGTTCCCAAGCGGCCACTCGTGTTAGTACTAACTGGGGTTGCGTTGCTTAACTTTAGTGATCAGACGAGAACTGGTGTGTCCAACGCAATACAGCCGCTCCCGGGAAAGGGGTCGAAATGATTCTAATACCGATGAGTTGAGAGACAGATGGGAAACGTCCCAAGTTGGGAAGAATCTTGCTCTGTCTACGGGACGCGGGGTGAACGGTTAAGAGCAACGAGAAGGCAAGAAATTATCGCCCCTTTGTCCCCTTGACAGTTGTTACCTAACCAAAGCTGAGAGAGTCTCACCTCCCCCACACTTCCCGTTCTGTACCACTCTCTTTTTTTTGTTTTAACCTCCCCAATTGGGACAGCAGATGTAGTGCCTTTACAATGACCTCTTTTCGTGGTCAGCAGAGTAAGAGATTTGCCCGCTGGTGGTTATTTCATTGTGACAAAACACCCCTCGCTATGATCGAGTATTAAATTAAATGACCCTAAGTTAATTGAGATTTTTGTTTCCTACCAAAAAAAAATAGGAGGAACCGAGAAGGGCAGGAATGGAAAAGGAGGACCTAGGGAAGGAGCGCGAATAATTGTAAGGGGAGGGGGAAAGATAATAGCGTGACGTCGTCCATTTTCTGGACGCAAGTAGTCTGGTAGAAGGTCGGTCAGGGCAGGGATTAATTAAAAAGAAGAAACACTCGCCCTTCTCTCCGGGTTGCTCTTTATTGGAATCTTGTAAACATGTCCCAAATCGGAATCGTTTACCCCTCTCCATTACCTCCCCCCCTCTCTCTCTCTCTCCCTCCAAAAGTACAGCTAAGTTTTGAGAAAACTGTGCGTGTGGTACCCACGACTTGACAAACTAATAAGAGAGGAGGTAGGTAAGGGGGGGTATGAAGAGCTGGGGGTTCAATTATATGATACTAAAGGGTCCCTCTTCTCTCCACCCCAAAAGGAGAAGATCGGACCGGCGGGGGCGAGGGAGTTCATGCTAAAGAGCTACCCCTTTCTTCAACTATGACCACTCGTAAGGAGAGAGAGAGAGGGCTATTTCTTCTCAAACTGTTGTTTGAAGCAAAGGGAGAGCGACAGGACTAACTCCCCTTTACGGGGTGTTTAAAAATTAGTAAAGGGGGAACGGGGGGGGTCCCCGTCTGCTCTTCTTCACTCTTCTGCCATCATTTCTTACAATATTTTAAAAGATTTATCCGAGGTCAGATTTTTCTTGAATCATTTTTTTAAGGGGGGACTTTTAACAATGGAAAATTTAATGCTAATCTGTTGTGTGTCCCGGGACATATTCAATAATTCTCTCTCTTACCCTCTCTGAGGTCCACAATCGTACCTCGGTCCCTCGACATTTCCTCCCCCCCACTAACAAAATTGTTTTTTTTTTTTACCTTATTTCGTACAGAAGCATTAAAATTAAAAGGTTAAAGACGTCTAATTAGAGGAATTGAGGTGTGACGAGCCGCCGACATTCAAGACTAATAATAATACGCCAAAATTATGTGAAAATCGGCACGGCCCTCGTTTTTTTTTTACCCTCCCCCCGTCCCGTCCCTCTCGTGCTTTCACCAGGTCCCGTAATATGTCGGCTGTGGTGGCCAACCACCACACCAATAAGTGAGTCATCCCAATTCCCACCTCACCTTTTATTTTTTTATTTACTAAGCTCGCCCGGTAGGCAAACGTGAATTGGGATCTTTACGCCACCCGAAAGGAGGGAGGAGGGGTATAGTCATGCTATGGGACGGTGGAGTGGAGTGGGGGGGCCTACAGGGCTAATTTGTAATTCATGCTATATCAAAACGAGTAGAAAGAGGGTATAATACTGAGCTTGACCTCTACCTTTTTTTTTTTCATCTCTTTTCATTCCACCTATCAACTAATGCACTCTCTGGTCCACCCCCGTCTCCGTCCCATTGCCGAATTTTTCTTCCCATATTTGCGTGGATTGTGACTAGCCCTCCTCTCCCAACAGGCAGTGAGAGACGTTTTCGTGGGACTTCTCAGTGGAGGGATGAAAGTCCCGTCCGCCCCCCCCCCCTTCTTACTCCGCCTTCGGTTGCGTCACGAAGCGTGGGACGATGGATGTAGAGGAAGGGAACGGGATGGAGCAGAGCAGGACGGGCGAGGGGGGGGCGGTCCTCCTGTCTAGGGATCGTAATGATAACCGCGGGGCACAACACAATGGCTCCAACGGGCGACAGTAAATTAAGTGTTGAGAAGTAGATAACTATCTTTCTTGACTGTGTCATGCCTACAATTACTCCGAGCCAAGTAGAGGCTAATTGAAGCAATTTTTTTTTTTGGTCAGGGGTGCAGGAAAGAGGGGTGCGGGGTAATGTGTATGTGTGAGAGAGAGAGATACATCTCTCACACAGCAGGTGGAACATGAATATTAGCACGGTCCCATTTACATGTCTTGAAAGGAGGCAGCAGACATTCAAACACCGGAGACTAGGGCGCCACAGAGTAGACAAGAACATTTCAGCTAAATTACAAGTATTTATGATTGGCCCCCTCCTTCTTGACCGATGACATTCGATAGCCACAATTCGCCATTGTTTCATTCTGATTGGTTGATTCGTAAATGGCATATTTGACATCAGCAGGGCTATCTACGGTAGGATACAAGTGGGGGGATGGGGATGGACCCTTTTCTAAACAAGTTGATGGACAACTAGCCGATGCATTCCCCCCCTCCCACCCCACCGTGTTAAAGGGTTCCCTTGCCTCGGTGGCGCAATTGGTAGCGTGCTCGATTCACCGCGCCTGGGGGAGCGGCGAGTTGCGTTGGACACACTAGTTCTCGTCTGATCACTGAAGTTAAGCAACGCAACCCCAGTTAGTACTGACATGGGTGGCCGCTTGGGAAAACTGGGTGCCGCTAGTAGCCAAAAATCGTCGCATTAGTGTAGTGTCTGTGCAGTCCCTGCATCAGAACTACACACAGTGGACCTTGTAGTTGAAGGGCCCTAAAATACCAACAAACAAACCGCGCCTGTGGTTCCAGGTTCGACACTGGAACGAAGTGAATTGGATTTTTTTTTACCGAGGCCCAGAGTGCGCCTTCCTTCGGATGAGAAGTAAAACCGAGGTCCCGTGTGGTGTGCGATGACATTGGAACGGGAAAGAACCGAACCCTCTCTACTTGGAAACGGGTAGCAGCTCCCTTTTTTATCCGCCTATGGCAGGATCGGGTACCCAACTTGTTCCTCTGAATGGACACAAGGGCGATATATTTGGACAGTGTTTTTCCACAGCCGGTTGCCTACCAAAGCTGCTACCCCCTATGCTTATTTATCATCAGTCTACTGTTCGTCGGGGGTTTTCCACCGACTCCAAGGGGGTTGAGCTCCTACACCTAGGAATGTCCATTCCGGGGGACAAGATGAGTAACCCCACCCTGCCATAGGCGGGAAAAACGTTAGAAGTTGTTTTTGTTTCGTGTTAAATTGTTCCATTCTACCCGAAGGACAAAGGTCCGGTCGTGTCCATTTTGAAAGAAAAAAAAAACACTTCTCACTACACTGGGCAAGTATTGATCCTGTACCGGGGCTCTCTCCGCTACCCGTTCAATCTCTTAACCAATGGAACACACGAATAAGCTTCGAATTCGACACGTGCTCTTCAGTCACGTGAGCGACATTCTAATCACGATTTGAATTTGACTCTCCACGTGAAGAAAGTAACTGGAAAGCGCATGCGTAGTAGTCCTAGGTCGCCACTGATTAGTCCATAGAGGGGGTAGGGGTGTGTGTGTGTGTCAGATTTGCGAAAGGGTCAACCAGACATCCGAGTGGACATCATCTACAAGTTGACCCTCAACTCAATATGTGCCACTTCCCTGCCTCTTTCCCCCTCCTTCATATATGCATTTCGAAATTGGGGAGAAAGGAGGGAAAGGGGTACAAAATAAGAACCACCTTGGCGACACCGCATGGGGGCGCTTTACTGCCGTAAATCTCCGACGCATGTGGACCACGCCTCTTAACGTCTTAACGAAAAGTTTTGCGTGAGGTCTATGCAAATGATTCATAAAATTCCAGCGGGTCTCTATCTTGGAACTACCCTCCCCTCATCCAATTGTTTTTTTCCGCAGGGAAGGGAGAGGGGGTGGGGGGAGTCTCTAATCTCGGTCTTATACCGAGAGGGGGGGAGAGAGACACTTAAAAGGCTAGAATGTGGACGATCTAAAGTGAGAAGTTCTTGACCAGTAACAGGTTCTAATCCTTTCATATAAGGCGTTGATTCCGATATGGGACGTCCCACATTAGAAAACATAGGACCATTGTTATACTAAATGGCCACCACAACCATCACCCACCAGTTAGGCGCCCTTGTTAGTTGCTATTATCATTAATCTCGTGGTGGAGGTGAATTGAGGGTCAAGACTAGGGTAAGTTGGTGGGTGGGTGTTGTGGAAAGGTCAGTTTCAATAAAGTCTGTCTCAGATTAGGAAGGATAGCAAAGGTAGAAGAACAAAAAAACCGCTTTCGGACCACATCGTCGCCGTCCCCCCCTCCCCATTTTTTTTTTTTTTTTTTTGAAATTTGGTAAACGAAATAAAATTAAAAAGTTAGGATAGAAAGTTGACCCCCTGCTTAGTTCACATGGATGCCGCCGCGTCTTCCGTCGTCGCTGCTGTTGCCGACGTCGCTACCCTCAGTCTGAATGGCACCCACGTTCTTGTGAGAGGCCCAGGGTGCCTTCTTCCTACTCCTTTCTCGTACCGTTTCCCCACCTCCTTTACGTCCACTTCCTCCCTCCCTAGTCTTCTGCACCCCCACCCCCACCTTCTTGAGCTCTCGAAACATTCTTTTAAAAAAATGTGGTCAAGTAGTATTCGTAACAAAATACCCAGTATGAGGGAGGGAGGTAGGGACCTGAAGGTGACCTGCTCGAAATGAGGTACAAGTAGTGACCGGGCGACATCCGGTACAGTGAACGATGACTGGACGATCACTGACTGGGTGTGGCAAGCTTACGTCACGCATACAGAGTTATCTGCACGTGGAGGCTCACGTGCTCGCCGCTCGCGCAACCGTTCTGTTGCCGTTCTAATAATTGCGCCGAAACACGTTATTATCGAAGAGGTGTGAGGTTCAATTCCAGGGCGGTTCATCTTGATTTTAAAGTATATATATTTTGACCAGGGAGAGGGGTAAGGACTGAGGGTAGAGCTAGAGAGAAACGGGTGAGCAAAAAAAAAACCGGAAAGGGGGAGGAGGAGAAGGAAGTAATCACTTCTCTACATCGCATAGCAACTCCTAACCCTTTTTCCGCTTATGGCGGGGTCGGGTGCTCATCTTGTCCCCTTGAATGGACACAAGGGAGATGTATTGTACGGTATTTTTCAGCAGCCGGTTGCGGACCAAAGCAGCAACCTCTACTGTTCGTTTGGGCACTCCACCTCCACCGGACGCCAGCAGGGAATGGGGCCGAGCTCCTACACCTGGGAATTTTGCCTCATCTACCCGTTGCGTTGTAGAGAGGGTTCTTTAACGTGCAGTGTTGACATCGTACACCGCACACGGGACTTCGGTTTTACTTCTCATCCGAAGGAAGGCGCACTCGGGACGCCCCCATCCACTCTTTCTCTCTCTCTCTCTCTTGCCCGGTAAAGAAGTCAACCCACCTTGGTGCAGCATCGAACCTGGAACCACTGACACAGTTAATGAGCATGCTACCCACTGCGCCACCGATGCGGGACACTTCTCTATATCGTATAGAGATTTTTTGTTGTTGTTCTACCTTTGGCTATCGTGTTCTTTGAAGAGGGCCCACCCGTCCCCTCCTTGCCACCTCTGTTTCCGTGCTGCCCGGTCATTCATCACTGGATTATAAAGGCCAGTGTTGTGGTTTTCTTTAGATATTAATGATGGGACGATGATGATGAGTTTGATTCAATTGAGTGAGCCTTTAGTAACCCGAAATGCAATTACCCCAATCGTCTTATGACCCATTAAAAATGGTATCTATACACACAAAGTATGAAAAATCATTCAGGGCATATGGTCATCATTGGGAGCCGCCGCCGCCATCCCTTCTTCTTTTTTTTTCCCCTCCCCCGTCCCTTCTCTAAATTCATGGGTTCTTTGTTGTCCTCTCTCTCAATTGCCCCCTCGCCTCAACGGTTGTCACCCATTCAATTGAATTGTACCAAGCCTTTGAATTTCAACAATAAATAACCCTCTCTAATGATTGACTCTACACTCCTAACCACCGTTAATCGAGAAGCAATCAGAGATTGAACCCTCCTCTCGTTTTTTTTTTTTTAAAAAAAGGCAATAATCGCCATGGGGGGAGGCCCACTAAATCGTGTTACACCATTATCTAGGTGCTACTAGAAAATGTTGCGTCACCCTGTAAAGAATGATCCAATTTGGTAAAGAATTGAGTGACGTCAATATCTCGTATCTCACGTGCTGACGTTCCATTCGCGCCAAAAAAAAAACGAGCACGTGGAAAGAAAATGACACACAGGGTGAGAAGGGTCGATCACAAATTTATGACATACTACGTTCTTGTATGTCGGGTCAATTCAGTTTGTTTCGGTGGTGTTTTAGGGCCCTTCAACTACAAGGTCATTAGAGCCCCGTCCACCACGTAGTTCTAATGCAGAGACTGCACAGACACTACGCTGATGCGACTATTTTTTTGGGGTATTAGCGGTACCCAGTTTTCCCAAGCGGCCACCCATGTCAGTACTAGCAGGGGGTTGCGTTGCTCAACTTCAGTGATCAGACGAAAACGGGTGTGTCCAACGGAAAACAGTCGCTCCCTGGTCAATTCGGTAAGGTGAATCAAAACATTTATGAACGCCAAGGGGATGAGGTGAGAATACACCTGGGTACCACTTTTTTGCTCGGTAAAGATGTCACCCATTCCGGCTACGTACCAAAGAAATAAACCCGAAACTATGAAGAATGGTATGTCATGACCTACGGAAGGAGAGGAGGGCGGGAACGAACCCGTGTACTTTAGACGAAATGAGCCACGCCCCAATCGAGACGACCTCACGACTAAAACACACCATCACTCACCATCTACGAATGCATCTGCTAACCCTTTCCCCGCTTTTGGCAGGGTGGGGTACCCATCTAGTTCCTCTGATCTTATTGGACGGTGGTTTTCCGCAGCTGGTTGCCGATCAAAGCTGCAGGGCCGGCGCTATATTTTGCGGGGCCATGTGCAAACTAATTATGCGGGGCCCTCGTGTAAACATGAAGCGGGGCCCTTCTATCAATAGGTTCATTAATCCGAATGCGCTGGGCCCTGTGCCGTCGCACTGTTCGCACACCCATCACGCCGGCCCTGAAAGCTGCAACCCCTATGCTTATTGATTTTTGGTCTACTGTTCGTTGGGAGGGGGCACTCCACCGAGCTCCTACATTTGGGAATGTGTACCAGTCTGCGGAGATCCCCCCCTTCTTTTTTTGTTGTTTGTTGGTGTTTTAGGGCCCTTCAACTACAAAGGTCATTAGAGCCCCGTCCACGGCATAGTTCTTATGCAGAAACTGCACAGACACTACACGGCCACCCATGTCAGTGCTAGCTGGAGTTGCGCTGCTTAACTTCAGTGATCAGACGAGAACTGGTGTGTCCAACGCAATTCGCCGCTCCCCCCCCCCCACATACACACCCGAACTTATACCACTTCTTTGTCCCCTCCCCCGTCCGTTTTATACAGACCCACATTTACCCGCCCAGTTTATCCATCCTCAGATTTACATAAAGGTCCTCTCCCTCCTCCGCTGCCAACATCATCCCGTCCTGTAAACCAGATGTTCGTAGGGACGAGCGCGGGAGGTCAGAGGTCAAGAAGATGAGGGAAGGAGGAAAGGAGGCAGAGTGGTTGAATGGTGAGGGTAGGTGGGAGTTAGGGGTCCTTATGTCTACACAGGCAGTCAGTAAAGGTAACTTGTTTATTAAAATTTGTCCAAAAAAGCGATTGGAAGCGAAGATAAAATTTATGTTGAGGTCTGTAAAGGTTAATACTATTAATGATTTTAATGAGTCAGCACATTTTATTCCATTTCTCTCCAAAGTAGGGGCAGGGGGTGGAGGGGGGGCAGTTAAATGGGAGGGGGGGTGATGATGATGCCGATGAAAAAAAAATTGTTCTAAAACTCACCGTCGCTACCTACCCCTCAACACCCCTCGACTCTCTCGAATCATCCACCACCCATCCTTCCACCTCCTCTTAACACCCCATAGGACTCTTCTTCCTCCTCCTCCTCCTTCTTCTTATAAGACTATGGCAATGAGGGAGAGAAAAGGGGGGGGGGAGAGAGAGAGGAGAATATCGCAGACAGGGGGTGTGGGGTGAGGGGCTCGAGGAAGAAGGGGAAAATAGAAAGAGCATCAAAAAGCCGACAATGGTCGATGGGGGATTTCCAATTCTCCCACTCCCCTTCCAACTCCCACCAAATTAGAAAATAACGAAAGGAGGAGGAAGAGGTGGGGGACGACGACGATGATGATGATGATGAGGAAGAGGGAAGTGGGTAGTAGCTAATTCTAACCCTTAAAGAGTGCCGGGGGAAGGGAAGGAATATGTGATGGTTCTAAACCCGCGGCGTCGGCCACCATCATGTAAACATAAGGAGGATCATTCGAGAGAGGAAGAACAGAATGATGATGATGATGATGATAATTATCATATCTGTAAACATTAAGATTGGTGGGGGTGGATAGGGGATTTATAAAGAGGGGGTGGGAAGAATATTGGGTGATGAAGGATGATGATGATGATGGAAAGAAGAGTGGATTTAGTGGTTTCTATTCACGTATAAATGAAGAAAAAAAAGGGAGATTCTAAATTAGCAAGGCGGAGATGGGAAACTGGGGAGGAGGAGGAAAGGTGTTGCTAAAAAAAAAAAAAGAGGGGGCGGTCGGCAAAGATGTGGAATGGTGGGTGGAGGCAGGGAGGGGTGGAGAAAAGCAACAACGTTCTTATCAATCAAAAGGAGGGATGAAGGAAAGATTTTCCCCCCGATGACACGCCGCCATAGCTCCTCCCACTCCGGCTCGCCTTCATCATTCTGACTCCTCCTCCATTTAAGCACTTTACATGAGCTCCTCCCTCTTCTTTTCATTCTTAATTTCTTCACCCACTTCTCTCTCTCTCTCTCTCTCTCCCTCACTATTTTCTCCACGTGAATGAAACTTCACACGCACTATGGCGGCGTATACATACGAAGCGACCACGTGCACGAAGAATTCTGATCCTTTTTTTTATTATTTCTTCTGCGAAATGGCGGATTACAAATGGAACATGGAGAAAAGAACGTGAAGAAAAAAAATCTATTCTCGTTGCCAAGCAACCAACACGCGCCTGCGCGGAACGTGGGGGACAGAATTCTATTCTTGTTGCCAAGCAACCAACACGCATGCGCGGAACGTGCAGACACAATTCTATTCTCGTTGCCAAGCAACCAACACGCTCCTGCGCATAACGTGCAGACAGAATTCTATTCTCGTTGCCAAGCAACCAACACGCGCCTGCGCATAACGTGCAGACACAATTTATTCTTGTTGCCAAGCAACCAACACGCGCCTGCGCATTCATTTTATTTCGTCACACAGCATTATAAGGCGAGTAATACGTATAACGTCAATCTAATACAAATTCCCCGCCTATGGAAGGGTCGGATGTCCCTCTTTATCCATTTAAATGGACCGGGGAGGGGGGGGGTGGTAATCCATTGGACGATATTTTTACGCACCCGGCTGACATGCGACCTAATAAAACTCCCTATGCTTATTGATAGTCGGCCTACTGTTCGTCGGGAGGGGAGAGGGCACTCCGCGGAGCTCCTACACCTGGGAATGTTGCCTCATCTACCAGCTACAGAGTAGAGAGGATTTTTTTTAGACGTGGGAATGATGCATGCCATCGTACACCACACGGGACCTCTCGGTTTTACTTCTCATCCGAAGGAAGGCACACTCGGGACCCGGTAAAGAAGCCAACAGCGTATAGAACCTGAAACCACTGACGCAGTCATCGAGGGCGCTACTTCCTGCACCACCGAGGCGGTTGTTTAATTGACTAATAGATATTTAATGAAATTCCTGAGAGAAGAAAAACGAGAGTTAATTTTCCATTTGGATAAATTTTCTTATAGATTAATATCAATGAGAGCGAGCGGAAGTTGCGCCACAGTAATATTACACAGGCCCCCTTTTCCACTAGCCATGTGTGTGTGTGTGTCTTAAAATAATGAAATATTAGCATTAATAATGCAAGTAATAAAATTGCTCGTTTTAATTTCTTGTACATATGACTCCTTTTATCCCCCCCCCCTCCCTTTTAATTAAAAGATTAAGATGAAGATTTGGATTATTTCTTAATTATATGTCTACAAGAAGGAGAGATAAAGGCAGGAGAAGGGGGTGACGTCGTCCTGGCTCCCTCTCTGTTGCCATATGGGAATTAGATTCCTTCCGGATACCCAAGGAGGCCACACCGTGACGTCCTCTTTCAGTTTCTTAAAAGGAAAATTAATACCGTGACACATAAATTTAATACAAATAACCTCGTGGAAAAAAAGAAATACAAAAAGAGCGCCGTTACAACTCGCAGGGTGGCAGGCCCACCGACCGCTTCCGTACAAGGTTAGTTATACCAAAGGCAATACTGTACAAGGAAAGGAGGTGGTGGGCTAGTTCACACACTACGTGAACCATTAGTCGTCTACTACTACTACTAACCCCCTTTTCCACCTATGGCGGTGAGCGGCTGTATTGCGCTGGACACAGCAGTTCTCGTCTGATCACTGAAGGGAAGCAACGCAATCCCAACTAGTACTAAGCATGGATGACCGCTTAGGAACA
The DNA here is from genome assembly GCA_013389805.1 of Trigoniulus corallinus. Classification (NCBI taxonomy): domain Eukaryota; kingdom Metazoa; phylum Arthropoda; class Diplopoda; order Spirobolida; family Trigoniulidae; genus Trigoniulus; species Trigoniulus corallinus. Next base: position 18,850,289 of record JAAFCE010006156.1, read on the forward strand.
CTGAGTACTGCTAAAATAGGCCAAAAAAAATCGTCCTAACAGCGTAGTGTGTGTCTGCGCAGACTCTGCATTAGACCTACACCGTGGACGGGACTCTAGTGACCGTTGTAGTTGAAGAGCCCTAAAACACCAACGAAACAAAATTCAATCCTGATATCATGGTGGGCACGGGTTCAATTCCTGTCCAGACGAGTGGACATTTTCTTTTCAGGATAAATGAACTAGATAGTTGGCTAGAGCTTGCATGTGGTACGCAAACGACCCGGAATCAATTCTCAACAGCAGCTCCTTGTTGCCTATATCGTTCAAAATGACCATCAGTGACGGGAACACACACTCACAAAATACGGACATCCGACTGTTGGACAACGAGCTACAATGGAGGTAGTGGACGACGCCGAAAAGGCTGTCTCATCTGGACAGTAGCAGCTTTTAATGAATTGCGTGAGTTAATTAAAAAACTGTCCATTCATCCTTCCCTCCTGCTTTCCTTTAACAGATACTGTCTTCCGTCGTCCCAGGCATTTCTTGGTAATTAGAAGACGCCGGCCGCCGACATGGACATTCCTAAGACGGAGAGGGAGGTGGGGTGGACGGTAAGAGAGGGAGGGAGGGGCCTCAAATGACAATGTACTTTTTTTTTTGTAATTTGATTTTTAAGTAATTAAAATGCTACTTTGGGTATTTAATTTAGATATAAAAGCTGAGCAACGCAATTTAAATGACGGGTCATTTTCACACCGAGATGAGGACATCACACTGACCAACCGGCCACCAAAAGACTTGCCAACAAGCACGCAACATTTACATAATAGGAGTTGACCAAAAATAACAACAACGTTGCACAATTTACTGCGCGGCCGGACGACACAGGAAAAGAAAGAGGAGGGGTCAAGCGATAGTTGGAGGGAGGAGAAGAAAAGGCCAACAGGTACTTACTTCCCTGTCCACTAACAGGCCGAAAAACAGGTGGGTTGGCGTCGGAGCGGTTCAAAGACCGACACCTTTCAAACGAAATATATATTTCAGATCAAAAGAAAAGCTGAGAGGAGGGAGTAGGCCCAGGGCTGTCCGTCAAAGGTGAAGACGACAAAAAAAAAGAGGATGGCTAATGGGTGGGTGGGTCATCAACCTTGTCACGAAACCCGCCGGACCAATCATTTGGAAATTTGGGACAATTTCCCATCCCCTTTTTCTCCCTTCTAACCACAAACCATAAATGGTCACTTCCGATCTCTTCTTCTCCTCCTCCTTCCTCCCACATAATTAAAAGTACTGGTCATTTAATAAATTTTAATTAATATAAACAAATTTGTATTTCCCCCTCTCTCGAAGGGGAGGAAGAACTCTTTTAGAGAAAGAGACCTTTTTTTTTGAGTGTGTGGTCGGTCGGTTGCCGAGACGGGACGGGGATCTTCTTTCTACCTAAGTAACATCTTCGAAGAAAAACAAACAATACAGTGGGGGTCACATTAAGAAATCAGTGAGGGGTCCAAAAAAAGTAACCTCGTTCCTTATTCTTAAACAACGCAGGTGGACCACACGCACCCGTCGTCGTCTTCGCACATCTCACTACAAGATGACGAAAGGTCAAGTAAGGTAAGGGTTGGGTGAGTGGCGAAAGAACAAAAAAGACGGGCCGAGCCCGCCAACTCGAAGCGGGTTAGTGCCTAACAAACAGAGTGGAAGAACGAGGGGACGGGAGATACACAACTCCAATTCGTCACTGTCCCGTTGTCGTCATAACCTTGTATCTGCCTACAGTAGCAGGGTCAAGAGGCACATCATTTACTCAGCCGGCAGCTCTCGACCAGCCCATACTCATTGAACGTCTCCTTGTCAGAAAAGGAGAATGGGGGGGGGGGGCAATTTACAAGGGTAGTTTACTCCTTTGGCAAGGAAGGGGGGGGAAGGGGGGGGGGGGAGCAGGGGGGGCGAGGGCGGGGGGGGGGGGGGGGGGGGGGGCGGGGGGGGGGGGGGGGAGCAAGTTGTCCGTAGTGCGTGGGTTTGTTTGTTGGTGTTTTAGGGCCCTTCAACTACAAGGCCATTAGAGCCCCCGTCCACAGTGTAGTTCTTATATTCAGAGATTGCACTGGCACTACACTAATGCGACGACTTTTGGGTATTAGCAGTACCCAGTTTTCCCAAGCGACCACCCATGTCAGTACTAACTGGGGTTGCGTTGCTTCACTTCACTGATAGGACGAGAACTGGTGTGTCCAACGCAATTCGCCGCTCCGTAGTGTGTGTGTGTGTGGGGTGGACGGGGACCTGGTGAGAGATAGACAGGAGTGGAGGACAAGAACCCGCACACCATACCCTGCCATAGGTGGGTATGAAGCCGGGGTCCTGTATAGTAGTGGGTGTATGATCCCACTAATACACAGGACCCCGGCTTCATTTCTCATCCGTAACGGAAGGGCACCGGGTCAAGGCTCGCGCCCGCACTGACAAGACTATACCCATGAGTTCCCCCCCGCACTTTAGATCTTGCAACACCGCCATCTCTCGGCAGGACTAACAACGACGTCCACCAGTTTGAAAAGAAAAGCGCTCCTAGCGGGCATTTCCAGCAATATCCCAAAAGAAATCGAACCCATCAACATTCTTTTACAAAGCCTACGCCCCCTTAACCGTTTTCCACCCTTCGTATCTGTTTTAAATAATCTCATTAGTAGTTTAATGCATGCAATTAAATTCAAGACTAATTTTCAAGTTTATTATGATTATTACTGAAAGATACTCTTAAACTATTTTTTTAAAAACCAGAGAGTGAGAGAGGGAGGGTGGGGGGGGGGGGGTAGGGAGGGGGGGGGAAGGCACACCATAAAAAAAAAAAACTAGATTAAAAGGATAGAAGATAATCGAAATTCGTCCTAGCGGAAACTCGCCACCGCCCAAATGAATTTATGATGACACCCCATACGTGTTCTTCCTCCTCCTCCTCTGCAAGGTGGCAAAGAGAGAAAGAAAAGACAGCCCTCGGGCGCAAAACCTGAGAGTGGCGTCGCAATTCGCTACCATCACCACCACCACCAGGTAACAAAGAAAGAAAAAAGATGCCACCCAACCAGCAGCTTGAAGGAGACCGTATTAACGAAAATCGCATTAAAGTAACCATAAATTAGAGCTGAAGCGCCGTAGACGTTCAGGTCTTTGCCGCCTTTTTTTTTTATATTTAGTCTACTGGAGAAAGAGAGAGAGAATTTACACCTTACCAAGAGCCCATTCTCAAATGACCGCAACATTATTACGTAACGCAGGTGAGGAGGAGGGCGTGGGGTATCAAGTTTAGAGAAGACTAAAAACAAAGCCGCAGCAAGACAAGGAGGAAAGGACAAGAAAACCAAAAAAAAAATTATAATCAAAGAAAGATGTTAAAAACCAATTTTGAAACATTATTATTGCGAGAATGATCCCCGTCAGCCATTTTGGGGCCAGCTTACAAGAGACACCTATTCCGATTACGCAGGTGAGGAGAGACGAGGACGCTAGGAGCGGCGAATTGCGTTGGACACACCAGTTCTCGTCTGATCACTGAGGCTAAGCAACGCAACCCCAGCTAGTACTGACATGGATGGTCGCATTAGTGTAGCGTCTGTGCAGTTTCTGCAAAAGAACTATGCTGTGGACGGGGCTCTAATGACCTTTGTATTTGAAGGACCCTAAAACACCAACAAACAACAACTGATCACTGAAGTTAAGCAACGCAACCCCAGTTAGTAGCAGCCAAGTTGCGTTGGACACACCAGTTCCCGTGAGATCACTGAAGTTAAGCAGTGCAAGCCCACATCAATGCCAACATGGGTGGTTGGTAAAGAACGTTGCGTGCTGCAAATTAACCCTCTCCTTCGCCCTTTCACCTACCTCCTCATCTCCCGTGGGCAGCCTCCTAAGGGTTCAACCTGTTATGGCTGCCTGGCTTACTCCCCAACTCACGAATCTAATCCAGAATAGTACTGGTTAACCCCAGTTAGTAGCGCTAGTATCCAAAAATCGTCGTATTAGTGTAGTGTCTGTGCAGTTTCTGCATCAGAGCTACACAGTGGACGGGGCTCTAATGACCTTGTAGTTGAAGGGCCCTAAAACACCAACAAACAACAACAAAGGAAAGCTAGGAAGGAGAAAGAGAGAGGAGAGGTGAGAAAAAAAGGAAGAAGAGGAAAGAATATCGGAGAGTGAGAAGAGAAAACAGGAAAGGGAGAATGGGAGAGGTGAAGAAGAAGGGAGAAAACAGGAAAGAGAAGAGGAGAGCGTCCAACGCAATAAGCTGCTCCCGTAGGGAGAAGAGGAGAGTGAGGAGGAAGAGTGGAGACGGAAAAGAGAGAAGAAAGAAGAGTGAAAAGAGAGAGAAGCATCTATAAAAGTCTCGATCCTGAAATGGGACGTAAACCGTAATCTTATTCCATATACAGTATAGCGTAGTACCCCTTCCTACACCAAAAAAAAGGTGTAAGATCCCGCCCTCTTCACAGATAAAAATCTGCCACTGAAACCCTTTAACAAAGCCGCTTTCCGTTTATGCGAGGTGCCCTACTTGTGATCCTGAAACAGGACATAAACCAATATTCTAACCCAGGACAGTGTGCCACCGCTTTGCTCTTTAAAACTCTCAGGTACAACAGCCCACCTTTTCACAGGTGAGAAACTGCCACTAATTTTTTTTTTGTTTTCTTGGTGCTTTAGGGCCCTTCAACTACAAGGTCATTAGAGCTCCGTCCACTGTGTTGTTCTGATGCAGAAACTGCACAGACAACTACACTAATGCGACGATTTTTGGATACTAGCGGTACCCAGTTTTCCCAGGCGGCCACCCATGTCAGTACTAGCTGGAGTTGAGCTGCTTAACTTCATTGATCAGACGAGAACTGGTGTGTCCAACGCAATTCGCCGCTCCAACTGCCACTAAAACGCTGTATTTCCGTTCAAATAAGGTGCACCACTTAAGACGGATTGGTGGGAATAAGTGGTTCTCCATTTCGTGCCCAAGTCTGAATCGAACCGGTGCGAAATGTTGAAAGGTGCCAGTAATAGATTCTATGTCCTCCTGGGTCAATTGATATATCAGCCCCGATGCAGTCCCGACGCCGATATTAATTAACCAGTTAATAAATCGCATACAGTGACCGCTAGTCGGCGCTATCAATCACCGAAACTTGTTTTACTCCGCCCTCTCACCTTATGACCCCCACCTTCATTTGCAATATGGAAGACCCGTAAACACAGGACAGAAAAAAAACAACGTGGGGCGGAGGGGGGGAACCAAGTAGTGCAGGGAGGAGAAGGGGAGGGTACCAATTTCTCATTGGACATCCGACAGCGACGCTCCTGGTGGCAACCATATTGATTTCATATAATGGACGGCATATGACCCACGTGTCACTGCTGTTGGCGCATCGCATGCACCACGGGACACCAATTCAGCAATGAAAGAGAGACCATCTACAAACGGGATATGAGTTACCTCAATGGAAAAAAAGTCATCATCAATCCTTGGGAGGACGTCTGAGCAGTTCGTCACCCCAATTTATTCATCGGCCTAACCCTCAAACAACGACACAGTCAGCTAAGATACGACTCCACATCGCAGATGACCCCGAGATCGATCCTACCTAGCCACAAACAACTT
>JAAFCE010006156.1:18867943-18888980 GCA_013389805.1 Trigoniulus corallinus
GGGGTTGCGCTGCTTAACTTCAGTGATCAGACGAGAACTGGTGTGTCTACCGCAATACAGCCGCTCACCGCCATAGGTGGAAAACGGGGTTAGACCTGGGGCCGCTGCCACACATAACGGTACGGACTTGTAAATTGGAGAAAGTCATTTTGCGACGTGCTAACAATAATACTAGCCATTTGAAACTCATTACTGACCACTGCATCTATACGCTTAAATTATAACAACAAAAATTAATACAAATAAAAATGAATTAAACCACATTAAGATATTATGTAATCAACGTCACTTCAAGTTTCATTTGAAAAACATAGGTGGCGCCCCTGAAATCAACATTGTTACATTAAAAAGCAATACACAAATTTAAAATCGACTAAAACGACTATTTAATTTCAAATTAAAATTAATTAAAGTTCAAATTTAACGAATAACATCTCAGCACAATTAAACTTTTTCTTGTATTAATCATTCTCATTAAAAAATAAAAATGGGCTGTTTCAAAAATAAGATCTCATCGCTAGAGGGCGTTATCATACAGTTTGGAGGCAGAACTGAAGAGGAGGAGGACGTAGTACTTCGCACCAAAAGCATTCCTGAACTAATTTCGTTAAAAAAAAGGTATTTCTCTTTAAAAAGTTATTATAATAAAGGTAGACACACAAATAGTTAGTTGTAGAGCGTGGGTTGCGATCTCAAGTCGATAGCAACTTGGTCAAAAGGGGAGGAGGGTTCCCTACCTTCATAGCGGCGGATGTTGCTGCTGCTGCTGCTGTTGTGCTGATAATGGTGCGTTTTTCACTAAATTTAACGTTGCCCCCATAAAGAGAACCACACAAGTTGCCGTATTAATTTTTACGGCCCGCTCTCGAACGTGACGCCGATTCCCCGTGGAGAGAGAGCCAGTGCCTGTGGAACGCCCTCCAAAGGCGAATTTTACGAGTTTTAACATCTCCAATTTTCCAATTTCCTCTCTCGCTCTCTCTCTCTTCCCTTCATTTTTTTTTTCAAAATGTCCTTCATGTCCACCTACCCACAGGCCGGCCCAGTTGTAGAAAGTCCAGCAGCAGCAGCATAACACAATGACCTCTCATCTTTCCTTAAAACCCTAACGTCCCTCTCTCTCCTTCCTCATAAGTTGTAAAAAAAAACACACAGAAATTTATGGACCTGTTAAGAGTTGCAGGAGGATGTCCTGCCCTAAGATTACTAAGGTGAAAAACTTACGTTAAAAGTAGAAGAGCCAAGAGTTGAGCATCTTCAACATGGAGGAAGACAGAGAGGTGGAAGGTGGGGTGTAGGGGTGTGGAGAGGGAAGACGACGACGAAATCTCTACTCCAATTTCCGATGATGAAATTCAACTTCCGAGACGTGAGTCCCTTTGAAAAGGTCCGTCAAGTTCACCATAGAAAAGGCACTTCGATCCAAAAATTGAGTGACCACTGACTTGAGAGAACTGTATTTGGACCGCAAATTACTGCATTCACTTCGGACAGCATCTGTGGGGGGAAAGTAAAAAAAAAAATAGATGAATAAATAAATACAAACCTTATGCCGCCTGTGGCAGGGTCAGGTCCGCGGGTTGTAGCCTTCCACTCCCGTCTATTTCCCACCAGGCCCACATCCACCCCACACACTGCCATGTCCTTACAGACAACCTGTTCCCACGTCTGCTTTGGTCTCCCCCTACCCCAGATGCTACCGACCACCTGCAATCCTGGGATACACCTAATCGCAGGGTCGGGTCTGCGGGTTCTAGCCTTCCACTCCCGTCTATCTCCCACCAAGTCCCCGTTCACCCCACACACTACTATATTCTTACGGACGACCTGTTCCCACGTCTGGTTTGGTCTTTCCCCTACCCCGGGTGCTTCCAATTACCTGCATTCCTGTAATGGAGCTAACGAGTTCCTCTTCTCATTACGTGTCCATACCACACCTCAATGTACTCTCCCTGATTATTTTTTTGCCAGCGATGTCTCCCCCACCACCAAGCTACCTCTAACCAACTCACTCCTAATCCTAATTTTTATAGAGTTCCTTGAAAAAAAACACACACACACAATGCACCACGTTGGACACACCAATTCTCGTCAGATCACTGAAGTTAAGCAACGCAACCCAAGGTGGTACCAATATGGGTGGCTGGCTGGGAACACTGGGTAATTTCCCCACTCATACCTCCCTCTCATCTGCAAGCAGCCTCCAACAGGGTCGGGCCCGGGCCGACTCCCCTACCCGTTGGTGTAAAAAACTAATGAGTTATAAAATAAGATCAGTCAAATTACAATAGCCGAAATATACAAGAGTCAACAATAAAAATTGAACCCAATGTCTGCTTGTTGCCATGGCTACCAACCACGCCAGATCATCTTGCGCGGGAATCTGCACGCGCATCTCCACGTGTCTTTCTCTCAACGTGACAGGGGTTAATCAGAAAGTCTGTATATTAAACCGATTACAAAAAAAAAAAAAAAAAAGAGGAGGTAGGCGGCCTGAGGATTTGTGAGCAGGATGATGTTAAGTTACAAACCACCTATCAGTGTAAAGACACAACTAAATACCTGACATTAAATGAATAATAATAATCGGCACAGGTAAAGAATTTTTGGTATTTGGCCTACCAGTACACCGGTTAGCTAAATCACTTTCGGAGGTGGACAACCCTCAATCCTCTATTGTCGAGGAAACCCACTGGCCTTTGAACTCTCTCTCTTCTCTTTCTATATATGTCATGCTCCTCCTCCTCCTCCTCCTCCACTCATCCGGTTTAACGCGTAAATACCATAGGCGGCTAAGTGACTCTTTATTAATCGTGGGGGGGAAACAAGGGGACAGCAGCGTCCCCCATCATCTATTCATTCCTACAACGCCCCAAGCGGCATTATTAGATAATTGCATGTCTGTTACGACAGCAGATTTAACACATCACATCACTCAGCACAACTGCATACACGCGTCTCACACCATCATTAGATTTCTCACGAAACTAGTTGGTTGCGCGACCCGCCGCGAAAAATCTCTTTGAACGCCTTCCGCCACAGCGTGCCTACAGCAGCACACAGTTTCGTCAAACGCTGGAGCAGCAGCAGCACCAGCGGCCGCCACGCTAACCCTCCAGGACTGCACTTTCTACAACAACGCACCCTGGCGGATAACCTCCAAACAGTCGGTAGTAGTTAAAAGGATTAACTTACATGGGTTGGGTGGGTTGTTTGTTGTTGGAATTTTAGGGCACTTCAACTACAACGGTATTTAGAGAGCCCTGTCCACTGCGTGGGAGCGGCGAATTGCGTTGGACACACCAGTTCTCGTCTGATCACTTAAGTTAAGCAGCTCAATCCCAGTTAGTACTGACATGGGTTGTCGCTTGGGAAAACTGGGTACTGCTAATACCCAATAATCGTCGCAATAGTGTAGTGTCTGTGCACTCTCTGCATAAGAACTATACTGTGGACGGGGCTCTAATGACCTTGCAGTTGAAGGGCCCTAAAACACCAACAAACGAAATGCAGAGTCAAGGACAAGACACTAAACTGTTACGACGATTTTGGATATTAGCACAGTAAGTACCCAGCATTCCCTAGCGGCCACTGGTGTGTCCACCAACGCAGTACAGCCGCTCACAAGAATTTTGTTCGTTCGTTGAGGGTTTTAGGCCCGTTCAACTACAAGGACATTTCAGCCCCGCTCAGTGCATAGTTCTGATGCAGAGACTGCACAGACGCCACAATCATCGGTATTGGCAGTAGTGTTGGATTTACCACTAGGCTAAGGCCTCAGGCTAGGATAGAACTTCAAAAAGGTTTGAAAAACAAAAAAAAAACAACTCCTAACCCTTTTTCCCCGCCTATGGCAGGGTCGGGTACCCATCTTGTCCCTCTGAATGGACACATGGGCGATATATTGGTCATAGTTTTTCCGCAGCCGGTTGCCGACCAAAACTGCAACCCCTATGCTTATTTATCGTCGGTGTAGTGTTCATTTTTTGGGGAATTCCACCGACGCCAGGGGGGGGGCGAGCTCCTACACCTGGAAATTTTGCCTCATCTACCCGTTGCGTAGTAGAGAAAGTTCTTTTACGTGCAAGTGACATCGTACACCAACACGGGACCTCGGTTTTACTTCTCATCCGAAAGAAGGCGCACTCGCGGCCTCTCTCACCCGAAAAAAAAGCCGACCCACCTCGGTCCAGTACGGAACCTAGAACTACTGACACAGTTGCCGATCAAAAAGGCTTGAAAAGGGCCTCAAAATTGAAATAGCCTAGCGCCTTCTCAATATTTAAATCCAGCACTGATTGGCAGTATCCAGTTTTCGTAAGCGGCCTCCCATGTTAGTACTAGCTGGTATTGAGCGTTGCAACTGGGTAGAAACAGAGCCTGCCCAGACACTAAACTGATACGACGATTTTCGGGTATTACCAGTACCCAGCGTTCCCAAGTGGTCACCCATGCTAGTACTAGATGGGGTTGCGTACGCGTTACTTAACTTCAGTGATCAGACGAAAACTGGTGTGTCGAACGCAATACAGCCGCTCCCTCCGTGCCGCAGTGACACCACCGGGTTCTACTTCCCATCCAGAACGGAAGGCACATGCTTACGACCCCCGCCCCGTAGCCCAATAATGGAAACTAAACACCGCGGCCAGGATAGTACCTACAGCCATGGATCCACGTGTAAACTCTCGACGACTCTCACTTAAACGCGCTGTCACTTAAGTCGAAGGGGCGAGTGGCCAGACCGTTACCCTCCTCCTACCGCTACACAGTAATGGCACCAATTCCCGCCGTACCAGTACTTCCGCTGTTGCTAAGACGCATACCACAGCGCCATCGTTGCTAAAGTGTAGTGAAATATGCAACTAAAATGGAATATTGTTAATAATATTCATTAAGCAAAGCAACTCCTAATCCTTATCCCGCCTATGGCAGGGTCGGATACCCATCTTTTCCCTCTGAATTGACACACGAGTGATACTTTGGAAGATATTGTTTCCGCAACTGGCTGCCGACCAAAGCTGCAACCCCAATGCTTATTGAACGTCGGTCTACTTTTCGTTGGGACATTCCATCTCTACCCACACGGGACCTCGATTTTACTTCTCATCCAAAGGAAGGCGCTCTCTTACAGCGTCAGCTGTTCTGGGTTCGATACTGGATCGAGGTGGGTTGGCTTCCTTATCGAGAGAGAGAGAGGGTGGGGGAGGTCCCGAGTGCACCTTTGTTAGGATGAGAAGCAAAACCAACTTCCAGCATGGTATACGATAGCATTTGCATGTCAAAGAACCCATCTTAACTTGACCCAGTATCGAACCCAAAACTATCGGCGCAGAAATCGAGCACTCTACTTCCTGCCCCACGGAGGCGAGTCTACTATTAATAATATTCAGTAAAAGCAACTCCTAACCCTTTTCCCGTCTATGGCAGGGTCGGGTACCCATTTGTCCCTCTGAATGGACACAGGGTGTTATAGTGGACATAGTTTTTTTTCTGCAGCCGGTTGCCGGCCAAAGCTGCACCCCTACGCTTATTTATCGTCGGTCTAGTGTTCGTTGGGGAATGCTACCGACGCCAGGGGGCGAGCTTCTACACCTGGAAATTTTGCCTCATCTACCCCTTGCGTAGTAGAGAGGGTTCTTTTACGTGCAAGCGCCATCGTACACCCACACGGGACCTCGGTTTTACTTCTCATCCGAAAGAAGGCGCACTCGCGGCTTCTCTCTTATTAATAATATTCAGTGCGTTTTTATAAATGGCTACAATCAAAGAATTTCAACTGACCGGACTGAACTGACCAATCGAAATCTGCTAATAAGAGCCCGCTTGTCACAAATTGTAAATTATGAATTTTTTTTTTTAAATGCCCAATTGACAAACAGACCTCATTTCAAGGTGCGAGAAAGGTGGAGAAAGAGAGAGTCACCCTATAAAGTCGTCACAAATTGGGAATTGAACTCGAGTCACTTGCATACCAGAAATAACTCGCCCATCAGCGATAAACAATAATTATAAATCATCCGAAAATAATCCTTGAAAAACAAAAGAAACAAGACAACTTTCAATCGACTTTGTCCTTCGATTTGGATATCAACCGCTGTCCAAACTGGCCGTCATCTTGCTTTTTTCTCTCTCTCTCTCTCTCTGTGTCCCCTTCCCCAAATCTGAAATTGTTCCGTGTTGACAGAGAGAGACAGACAGACAGAAGTCCGAGGGTGCGACAGAGCGGCTATTTTGTGGTGTCCGCCAATAACACGGCAGTATTTCATCAACTAATCCATCAACATTAATCACATAATTGCCAATTCAAGAAACATTTGTTATCGTGTCAACCTTAATGAATTACATACAACGTTTAAACCAATTTGGAAAGCGGAAAACTGCTGGACAATTGAAACCGGCCGGCGGCCGAAAAATGGCCCAAATAGCGAACAGAGAGCATCAATTACGACGAGGGCATTCATTCTGGTCAAATCCACATATTTTAATTGAAAAGGGACGAGAGAGAGAGGGAGTTGAGGAGGAGAGGCACCACAGAAAGAAGAAACAAAATAGTTAAGCAGTAGAAAGGCGGGGGGGGGGGGGGAGAATGAAGGGGGAGAGGACGGGCGGGTCTAGAAAAATGAGGGGGTAAAACAATTAAGTGCAGATGTACGTACGGCGCAAACATCCCCCCCCCCCTCCTTACGAAATGGTGCACAAATGCTGCAGGGAAAGGTGAGAAGGGTAGGCGAGTGGTGAGGAAGCACCCACACGGAACCTCGGTTCTACTTCTCATCCGACGGAAGGCGCATTAGGGGCTCCCCTTTTCCTCGTCCGAAAGAAGCTAACCCGCCCAGATTCAATATCGAACCTAGAACCATTGGCGCAGTAAACCGAGCACGCTACCTCCTGCACCACCGAGGAGGATCAGAAAACAACTGCGAAGATCTTTAAAAAAAATAATCCTGAGGTGTAAGAATTGACCCTACCCTGCCTAACTTCGGCAAATTTTAAAAACAACCAATTAACAGAAATTTCGAGTAACCACTGGCAACCCACGGGATTGAACCTGAATTCACAAACTTACCAACGAACTACTGAATTCACTTACACCAGGGGTTCCCAATCTTGTGCCCGCGGGCGCATATGAGCCCGTGGACACACTTGTCTGCGCCCGCAGCAGCGTAAACATTATAAAAAAAAAAAAAATAGGCGGGTTTCACCAAGTTGGGTGATGGTGGGTGGGGGGGGGGTGGGGGTCAAGATTCAGCCTAGCCACAGATCCTAGACGAAACTTGATCTGGAGAGAACTTGAGACCCTCTATCACCTCTTAAATGCCAGCTAAAACGGACCATTATAGCGGCGGAGGTGTCATGGTGTGGGCAGGTACCAAGTTGGATGGCCGCACACACCACTCCACGTGTTCAACACAGACTTCCCCTGACTGCTTAGAGGTGCAAAGAGATCTTAGAGCCTTATGTGCGACTTTTCGGGGGTGTAGTAGTAGGCTCTCGGTTCCTCTTTATGGAATGCAATGCTCGCCCAAATAGGGCCCAACTGGTAGTTGAATATCTTCAAAGTGAGGACATCCTATTGAGCATGTCTGGGATGCACCCAGAGGGTTGGGAACCCCTGACCCTACACTATACTTTACTCGAAAACGATACTGAGCTCCTCTCACCTAGGCAATTTTTCCCTAGCAGTGCATTCACTTCCGTGTAGAAAAGGCTCAAATTGCACTCATCTGGATCTGCTTTGGTGCTTCAACGAACCTGCTGAGCCTGTAGATGGCACAGCAGGTTCGATCCTGGTAGTCAGATGAAGGGGAGCCCCCCTCCACACACAAATGCCTGCCTTCCATCCCTGAATCGGGATCGATTTTATTTTTTCGTTGCTATGTTTTAGGGTAGGGGTGGCCAACAAGTCGATTGAAGTGGTTTGCCTCGGTAACGTAGTGGATCAGAGTTTCTAGGTCTGCGTCAGTAGTTCTAGGTTCGATACTGGACAGAGGTGGGTCCAGTATCGTACCTCCCCCTTCCCACTCTGACAACAAGTCGATCGCCACATTTTTCTTTTTAAGGTAAAAAGTCAATCTTATGTACACAAAAGTTGGCCACCCCTGCTTTAGGGCCCTTCAACTACGACGGTCATTTGAGCCGACGCCGAATCGGGACAACTAAACCAGTGTCCTTCCTACACCTCGCTTACGCGGAAAAAAAAACCCCTTTATAACCTGGAGAGTAGTACATATACATGCCGATTGGCTAAAACATTTCCAGAAGCAGAAAGAAGCCCGCGTCCGAATTCTCTTGACCACCTTCCCATCGTTCTCATACAAGTGTTGTACAACCGAGTCAAAGTGCCTAGAGGAGGGGTGAAGGCAAGCGAGGGGGAGGAGGGAAAAAACAAAGAAATAAAGAGACAGGTAAAAAAAGAGAGGAAGGAAGGAGAACGTCAAGAAGCAGTAATCATTATAATAACACAGATTTGCACCTTCAAATTACCCGAATTCAGTGCAATAGGTTGCATCCTTCTCTAATTAATATTCGCACCTGACAAGGTGAGAGACAGAGAGAGAGAAAGCGATTAAATTAATTCTCTCGTAGACTGGACTGTATTATGAAAGAGAGAGAGAGAAAAAATAGTTCTTAAACACAATAATAATGACCATTTAGTGCCCATTGGTGCCCTTCACAGTAAACTCCTTAATTATCCTATGTTATATATATATTTGGAGGGGAAGGGTGCGTTGGTTCCTCCACCGGTTGAACACCCAATTAAGTTACATCTATTTAGTAATGATAATAAATGGTTTTGCCAAAAATGGAGAAATCTGATTCGTTGTTTGTAGCCGCTCTCAATAACATAATCTATTTCGTCTGTGCGAAAATGAGGAGTGACCAGTCAAAAAGAAAAAAAAAAGGCGATTTGAAAGGGAGGGAGGGAGAGATCAGGTAGACGAGTGACCACATTCCTTCTACGCCAATGGACAAAAATCACCTACTCTCCTACTCCTGTGAACACAATTCAATCTATTATTACAAATGCAAAAATATAATAAAAATGATAACAATAACGCCATCATCATCATCATTTTGAAAAAAAAAAATTTACACTGGACACAACTATTTCCTTCTACCAAAAAAAAGGGGGGTTATCAACATTAAGATTATTTATCAGTAGAATTATTATAGCATTTAATAAGCATCTTTTCGTCCTCCCCCTTCTCTTCTTCGCTACCACTCCCCGACCGGACACTGTCAGGACTCCTGTTATCAACATCTGCCCCCAAACTCTCTAAACCCCCTCACACCTCCCTCTTCATTTATAGTAAGCAGTACATCTGAAGAGGAAACTTGAGGAGTTCGACCCTCCCCTTTCACGGGACAATAATTGCCATGTTGTACATTGTAGATGACCAGTTATCATGCTAATGAAACTGTGTCCCGTCCCCCCCCCCCCCCCCCCGCTTTTCGGCGCTTCTGGATCTGCGACTGCGCCCCTTCCCTCCATTCCGAATATAATTCAACACGTTGTCCATCCGAGTAATAAACAGTGTATCATTAAAGTTTTATTAAAATGCTGTGGCAGCAGCTGACTCAGGACACCTCAGGGCATAGTCTCCCCCCCCCCCCCCCCCCCCGAGAACCAGATTTGGTGTTTCCAACGGTAGCGCGCTAGACTTTTAGAGTCCATGGCTACAGGACAGGAAAAGAAAAAAGGAGAGAAGGAGTGGGAGGAATCCTTCAGTGTACTTGTCATTTTAGTGTCCGCCCCGAACAGGGAAGAAGTCGGTGTCTTCCGATCATGGAACGGGTCGCCGTTTGTCGGTGTTTTAGGGCCCTTCAACTACAAGGTCATTACAGCCCCGTCCACAGCATAGTTCTTATGCAGAGACTGCACAGGCAATGTACACTATAATGTGACGATTTTTGGGTAATAGCAGTACCCAGTTTTCCCAAGCGGCCACCCATGTCAGTACTAGCTGGGGTTGCGCTGCTTAACTTCAGTGATCAGACGAGAACTGATGTGTCCAACGTAATTCGCCACTCCCTGGGTGGAGTCGCGTATCATGTTACCTCACTTCAACTGCGCGGAAAAAACCCTTCTCTGTTGCAGACAACAACGTTTTCAGGTGTACGACAGCGCCCCTCTTGGTGTCGGCAAATTACAATTCCCCCCCCCCCCCTTTGCAAACTAGAACCAACAGGTAGTAAGCACATTTTCGTTTCGTTGGTGTTTTAGGGCCCTTCAACTACAATGTGCATTAGAGCCCCGTGCACTACATAGTTCCAATGAAGAGTGTGCACAGACACTACGCGGTTAAGACGATTTTGAGTATTAGCAGTGCCCAATGCTCCTAAGCGGTCACCCATGCCAGTTCTAACCGGGCTTGGTTTGATTAACCTCAGTGACCAGACAAGAACTGGTGGCCACTTGGAAAAACTATTTACCGCTAATATCTAACAATCGCCGCATTAGTGTAGTGTCTGTGCAGTCTCTGCATTAGAACTATGCAGTGGACGGGGCTCTAGTGACCTTGTAGTTGAAAGGTCCTAAAACACCAATGAAAAAAAAAATCAATTTAAAGTTCGATACTGGATTGAGGTGGGTCGGTGGAGTGCACCAGAGAACAGCAGACCGACGATCAATAAGTATAGAGGTTGCAGCGTCGGTCGGTTAACGGCTGCGGAAAAAATTGCCGTCCCAATATATCATCAGTATGTCCATTCAGTGGGACAAGCTTGGTACCCGACCCTGCCATAGACGGGAAATGGGTTAGGAGTGGCTTACTCAAGTTTGTTTGTTGGCGTTTTAGGGCCCTTCAACTACAAAGTCATTAGAGCCGCGTCCACAGTGTAGTTCGTATGCAGAGACTGCACAGACACTACACTAATGCGACGATTTTTGGATACTAGCGGTACCCAGTTTTCCCAAGCGGCCATCCAAGTCAGTACTAACTGGGGTTGCGTTGTTTAACTTCAGTGATCAGACGAGAACTGGTGTGTCCACCGCAATTTTCTGCTCCATGGCTTACTCAAGGTCTCGTGCCCATC
This sequence comes from Trigoniulus corallinus, assembly GCA_013389805.1. Lineage (NCBI taxonomy): Eukaryota > Metazoa > Arthropoda > Diplopoda > Spirobolida > Trigoniulidae > Trigoniulus > Trigoniulus corallinus. Next base: position 18,878,981 of record JAAFCE010006156.1, read on the forward strand.
AATGACATTTGTGTGTCAACTACCCATTCTGTTACAAAATAATGGGGGGAGGTAGGAAAACGGAAGTTCATGGATGTCGATAGATTAAGACGAATAACTTCCGGTTCGATCTTCAAATTTCTGCCCATTAAAGAGATAATAGGTTCCTTTTCTTCGCCATCGTCTTTAGTTTTACCTTCAGCCTCCCTCCTCGCCCAACACACGCGTGTGTACGTACAATAAGAGTAATGGACCCTTGGGTTATAACGAGCACCTCTCTCTCTCTGTTAAGACATCCTGACTTATAAGAGCCCGTAAGTCGAGCGTTAATAGAGTCAAAGGCGGAATGCCCACAAGATAAAGAAAAATGAAGACCTCCGTACACTATATTTAAGCAAATAACAGCCTGACGAAAGAAAGAAAAATAATGCAAGAGAGTCAGAGAAAGAGAGGATGTGATTAGCACAACGAAAATAAGAGTCGTTGTCGGGGCAGTAAATAAACTGCAATCATCCAACTCATAAATCAAGACACCCACCACCTACCATCAGACACAAAGGTACTGATTTTCAAAGTCCACACTCAGTTCAAATTTTCTCCAGAGGGGATCTATGTTGGTACCTATCCCTCACTCCTACGATGTCCTTCTTTCCCCCCCCCCCCCATCGCGGTAAACTACACCTCATAATCATCAGTTGGTAGGACAGCCGGACGCCACCACCGATGAAAGAGGTCTCTTTCGTATCGGTGACGAACCCCCCCCCCCCCTCTCCTCCTTCACAACCTTTTTCATTCACTGCCGGGACACTTCACAAAAATAACCTACCTATCCTTGTTCTCATTCAAACTACTTAAATCGGACCTCCAACAATGCCATTATTTGGCATGTCGTGAACTGACCACGAGTAGGGTTGACCGATAAAAATCTTCAACATTGCAAAGGTGAACTTGGTTCTCGCTCTTAGTACCTCAAGTTCTTCAAGTAAACATAAAGGCGTCTCATCAACTGGAAGAAAGATGACCGTAGGCGGCCCAGTGCTGGATGCTAACGAGACTGTGTGTAAAATCAACCACTAACCCCTTTCCCGTCTATGGTATGGTCGGGTATCCATCTTGTTCCTCCGAATGGACGCAAGGGTGATATATTGGACGTTGATTTTCCGCAGTCGGTTACTGACCAAAGCACCCCAAACCCCTACCGCTTATTGATCGTCGGTCCACTGTTCGTTGGGAAATTCCACCGACGCCAACGGGCGAGCTCGTACATCTGGAAATTTCCCCTCATCTATGACCAATATATCGCCCTGTGTCCATTCAGAGGGACAACATGAGTACCCGACCCTGCCATTGGCGGGAAAAGGGTTAGGAGTTGTTTTGCTTTTTATCTGTTGCATAGCAGAGAGGGTTCTTTTTCGCGCAAATGCCGAGGCCAACCCACCTCGGTCCAGTATCGAACCTAGAAACACTGACTCCTTTAGGACAAACGGGTGATCCACGCAGACAGCTGCGTGGTGACAGGTGACTTCGCATACACCACACGGGACCACGACTTGACTTTCCATTCGTCAGAAGGCGCACGGAGGGCCTCTCTCTCTCTTTCTCTCTGTCGTCCGAAAGAAGTCAAACCACTTCAATCCAGTAACGATCCTAGAACCACTGTAACAGTAGTCGGGTACGCTACTTTTGTGCTACCAAGGTGCTTGTACATAAGCATGGTAACAAATACGAGAGGTAATTGGTCATATTGGTTCTTACGACAATCTGCCTTGATCAGGATCGAGCTCAGCGGCCATTAGGACCAAGAACACGACCTAACGTGATAATGTCCATACAGACCTTACCAAAGATTCTTATATCTGTAGATCACACTTAGAAGGGGTGGAAATAAGAGCACCATTGTGACAATAGGCAGTGCAGAGGTTTGCCGTTTCCTACGCAAAAAAAAAACACCTGGATTATAAACCATAACTTTGTCCACCTTTCTTCGCACAACAACAACAACACCTTTTTATATCAATTTTCAAGGCACACTCACACAGACATACTGTATATCCCCCCTCCATCAATAACAGGCATGAACACCCTAAAGAATGACGTAAACTTAGAGGTCAATCAAGGGTCGGTCGAGATGAGCGATTTATTACATACTGGGGTACTGGAGGGCAACCGCCATTCATTACCTATCATTATTACAAAACTCAACAGATATCAAACATCGACTGAGTGCATGCTTGCAACACCCAAATAATAACCCACACGTTGACACGGGTAAATACGAAAGCGCCAAAACACGGTAAGGTCTGAAGGAACTGAGCAAAAAACAAAAAAATAGCGAAAAACCTTAAGAGAGTACATACGCCTTTTGATAAGTGAATTACAAATGCCGTTCGTCTTGCGGGCACTCGGTGGAGAGCATCCCCAGGGAAGAATCCGAATTACTATTGAAAGGCGGCACTCCAACTCAATTTCTACTTTATTAGTTAATACTAAAATGAACCTGGCTGTCAAAGTAATGGGGTCGTACGTCATCATCAATCGACTGACTTCTGGCAACAAGCTTTTCTCTAAACGAATTGGTTAGACCACCTATAAAATTAAAATCACTAGCTTCAATCAAAGACCGACCGATCGACCTCTCTTTCCATTTTTAACACGCAGGTGGAGAATTTCTACAATAAAATGCGACCTATCAAAAGGTGATAATTCAAGATGGCTTCCTACCTACCTGCGAGACAACAACACATTCTATTTTGAATTCTGTCTACGAACACGAAAACACGCCAAAAAAATAATATCAACCTGGTACTTTGGCTCGCTGCATTTTATCTCAACGATTCCTTTAAAATTCTATAAAATTAATCGGACGTTATAAAACAAATGTTTTAAACGGAAAAACTATAAAATGTCTAAGAGCGAAAACACAACGCGTTCTATTCAAGGGCCGCCATCATTGGCTCGTTCTTCACTGAAATGCGAAAGAACGTCATAAGAATAGAACGCGTAACCAAGACGACCAAAAGTTAAAGGGTCACCCTTATTTTACGTGCATATTCCTACTACTATAACAAAAAACGTTATGAACATCTGCATCAAAACCCGGACCCGGACGAAGGTCCTACATTAAGACGATGTAGGGAAACTTAGTGACTCCAAAGAACAAGTAGAGAAAGGCCTAAACGATATTAGGGTAACGAAAGAAAAGGGAGGGCTAAAGACAAACACGAATAAGACGGAGTATTTAGCTTTCAATTGGGAATGACGGGGCTGGTGACAAAGGTGCAAAAGGTCAAGTACTTAGGATCAGTGTTCTCGATCACTGGGGAGATAGTTTCGGATGCGACTCATAGAATCAATGGGAAATGGTTGAAGTGGAGACTGGCAAGCGGAGTCCTGCGTGATACGACGGGCTCTCCAAAAAAATTGAAATGAAAGTTTAACAGGGCAGTGGTTAGGCCAGCTATGCTATATGCAGCAGAGTGTTGGGCTATTCCTCATATCCCAACACTAGCGGAGATGCAAATGCTGCGGCGTCGAGGGCTGATAGGATTAGGAATGAGTATAAGAGAGGTAGCCTGGGGGTGGGGGACATCGCGGAAAAACGTGGGAGAATAGATTGAGGTGGTATGGACACGTAATGCGAAGAGGGGAGAAGGAGCTCGTTAGGTCCATTACAGGAATGCAAGTGGTTGGAAGCATCGGGAGCAGGGGAAGACCAAAGCAGACGTGTTGTTGCTGTTGGTGCTTTAGGACCCTTCAACTACAAGGTCATTAGAGCCCCGCCCACAGTGTAGTTCTGATGCAGGGACTGCACAGACACTACACTAACGCGACGATTTTTGGATACTAGCAGTACCCAGTTTTCACAAGCGGCTACCCATGTCAGTACTAACTGGGGTTGGGTTGCCTAACTTCAGTGATCAGACGAGAACTGGTGTGTCCAACGCAATTTGCCGCTCCCAAAGCAGACGTGGGAGCAGGTTGTCCGTAAGGATATGGTAGTGTGTGTGTGGGGTGGACGGGGACCTGGTGGGAGAAAGGCGGGACTGGAGGGCTAGAACCCGCAGACCTGACCCTGCCACAGGTGGGATGATAAGGGTATGATGATGAAGATCCTACATTACTCAGAAGCATCCTCTCTAGTGATGAACACGAATCGCTTCGCTAACCCCTAACCAAGCTGAAGCAGTGAATAAAAGTAGGAAACTAATGATATTTTGTCTGGACAGACTGCAGTGTCTAAACTGGGTCAAAGGGCATGACGCCATATTACAAGGCAGGGCACGTTTTTCACTTAAGCTAAAAGTGAAAGGCGCAATTCGTTATCGCAATAACAGGTTGTCAAGTGATAATAAAGGCGACTATGTGGTGGTACGTGCATACAACACAAATAAACATGAATTTTAGTAAACTACGCGTCCCGCCACGGAGCGTGAAGGTAGGACCTTATTATCCAAATTGGATTCAGAATTTAAAACGGAATGCAACCCTTTTGCACCTATGACAGACACATACGCGGAAGCCCGTGTCACAACACAACCTGTAAATGATAAGCATAAATTACAAGTAAGAAAATAAATAGTGACAGGGATGGTAGTCAAAGTGGTAACGAGAAGGACCCGTGGAATTCCATCAACTACAGGTGGTAATAATTTGATGTCGTGGGACAAGGAGGGGAGAGGAGATAAGACCCGGCTGCTGGTGGTGGTCATACATCTCAGTCCAATTATTTACGGGCCAAATCCTTCGTCTGCTAAGTCCAACGTAGAATCCTTCGAGTTACCGATACCCGGAAGTGTCAGGAATAACAACAATGAGAAATGGGACAGAAGGCCCATAACTCCTGTTACTCTTGCCTACCATAAATTTTACAGAACTTCAAGGTCAGTTATTATAAAGCCTCTGAGTCAAAACGGCCGAGTAAAGAAAGCTCCAGGACCTAGCAAACAAAAGGGCCATCACCCCAATTACAAAAAAAACCTAGCCTCTCGTTCAGCAGTGAAAGGACGTACGAGAGCTCAAGCTGACAGAGGTGGTGTGGTGGTCATGCACCGGGGACACTGACACCAAACGTCATTTCCCAGCTACTCTTAACGAATATGTAGACAGGACTGTCCCATTCAAGAGGTGGACCGCAGTGCTCGATAGCTAATAATCGGTTCGCTGGTTTGACTTCGCTCTTAGCCAGGCCGGCTGCTGTTGACCACTTGCATATTTCCGTTTTGGCTATACTTGGGACACTAAACATCATCACCAGCCACTCAAAGAATATGTAGCCAGGACTATCCCATTCAGTAAATGGGCCACTGCGCTCGACCGGGTTACCGTTTTTAAATTCGCTTTTAGTCGGCCTCTTGCCTATTTCTGTTTCTGCTACATTTGGGCACTTGATCTTACAAGGCTCGTGTCCTTCGTTTTTTTGTTTGAGGAAAATAAAAGACGACCCGCCTCGGCGGCGTAGTGGATAGCACGCTCGGTAACTGCGTCAGTAGTTCTAGGTTCGATACTGGACCGAGGTGGGTTGCCTTCTTTCGGGCGAGGGAGAGGCCCAGAGTGCGTCTTCTTTCGAATGAAAGTAAAGGTGGTGCACGATAGCATTTGCACGTAAAAGAACCCTCTCTACTAGCCAACGGGAAGAGGAGGCAAAATTTTCAGGTGTCGCCCCATTAGAGTCGGTGGAATGCCCCAACTAACAGTAGACCGGCAGCAAATAACCATAGGGGTTGCAGCTTTGGTCGGCAACCGGCTGTGGAAAAACACTGCCCAATAGATCGCCCTTGTGTCTATTCAGAAGGACAAGATGGGTACCCGACCGTGCCATAGGCGGGGAAAGGTTTAGGAGTAGCTATTGCGTTTTGAGGAAAAAAAAGGAGTAGCAATGTCAACACCCTTCTGTACTGTCCCTCATACCATCTCCTCAGTTGAGAAAACAAAAAAGGACGACAGAGGGGAAGGAGGAGGAGGAGGAGGACAGAGAGAGAAAGAGGACCAAAATTAAACCTATCATCGCCCCGTCCCACAAGTTGGTCTGGACTACCCGTGGTATCATTACAATTCCAAGCTTCTCATCATCTATCCATTTCCTCGAAACTGCACACAATTACACACCCTTAATTTTTAGTTTCATGGAGGAGGATGAGGTGAGGCGAGAGAAATGAGAGGAGGAGGAGGAAGAAGAAAGGGGTAGCGTGGACAATGGGACATGATATGGTCCTAGTCCTCAAAAGACAGTATATGTGAGAAATCTAATTAATTTCGTGTATAATCTTGCGCGCTACTAATCTTGATTTCAGAAATTGAGATAAAGACGAAAGGTCCGACACAAGACGAGGGGTTGGAAAAAAAACTCTTAATTACTATTAAATGACCCTCCCCCACTTCTCAGGGCGGCGAAAATAAATTTTAATATTCAAAAATTATATTTTTTTACGTGGGACCCAAAAAAAAAAGACAAATGATATACTAAATTATGCACGATTTCCAAATTTGAGAGTTGTGTGACTTGATATCATCACCACATAAATTTTTTTTATACCTCTCCCAACGATTAATAAGTAGCATGGCGGAAGAAAGGGGTAAAGTGAGATTGAGGATACATTTTTTTTTTGGTAATAAGTGCCCCCAATCTCAAAAATTATACTGTGACGACAATTTTCAGTATGCAGAAGAGAGAGAGGGCCGAGGAGAGGAGCCATGTCTGTCTAAACTAATAAACTAAAACGTAATCATAATAATCAAAATATGTTAAAAAGTGAGGCGTGAGAACCAGTGCAGATGGGCCATAAAAAATATGTGTTTCAATAACCCCTAGAGAGAGAGAGAGAGAGAGAGTTATATAAATACCTCTCTCTCTGAATATTAAGTCGTTGTCCCATCTTTAGCATCCCTAAATACAATCCCCCTCTCCTCGTCCTCCTCACCTCTAATTTGTCACAAAAGTTGATGGTTGACAGCGTTTCATTACTTCTACAGGTACAGCATAAAATGACACCTCAAAGCTCGTAAAAAGGTGACTTTTGTCGGCCCACTCTACCTCTCCTTTCACTCCTTCTGCCGAAAAAAAAAACCAGGAGGACTGAAATAGAGAGAAGGTAGCACCAAATACAAACTTCTGAAATAATTTATATTATATGGACATGGACACAATCTCTTTTAAAAAATACAACAATCAGGAGGCCAACAATAATAGCTTATCATTCATTTAAACTAAAACAAACACCAGTTAAAAAGAAGCAGTGACTATTTTTTCCCCCCCTCCATCTCTATGTTCAAAGAAGTGTCCCGTCCCATCTCGGAATAATATCATCACCTCTTTCTCCTTCTTGTGATGAGAGGGGGGGGGGGATTCACCTTCTCCTCCTCTTCTGCAACTAGTTTTTTTTTTTTCAAGTTAGCCTTTTAGGAGTAGTAGTAGTAGTAGCCATTTTCTCGTAGACACACAACACATTAGCAGAAAATGATAGTTTTTAGATAATATAGTGACACGGGTCGCCAAAAACTCAAAATCAGTGGGAATCCGAAATGCAAATAGGCGTGTCATGAAACATTTTTTTGTGACGACGACGACGACAGACTTGCAATTTTTTAAAACTATAAAATAACCTCTAGTGATATAAGGCGGAAAAAAAACTAACAGGGAGAGAGAGAGAGAGAGAGTAATAAGAAGGAGATTGAACTATACTCATCTAATTTAAGTTTTTCTAATGGACAAAATTGCCCAAATGAATGTGTTTATAACCCTACTTCTTAAAAATTGTCCCAAAGACAAAAAAAAAACCCCCCACCTTTCTTAGATCAGAGGAGGAGCAGGAGAAGAAGAAAAAAGAAACCAAAACTAACAATTACTCATTATAATGTCCTCTCTCTCTCTCTTACCAGGTTGGTTCTTGATCAAATTAAATTTACGCATCATTTTAACTCGCACACACACACAAAAAAAAAATAATTCAGAAGCGGCGACAGAGTAAAGTCGATTAAAAAAATTTTTTTTATATTAGGTCCTTGTTTTTCTTCACCCTCCTGTTAAATTTTCTAAGGGGAATTAGGATGAGGATGGATCTGTTGGGAAAGAAGTTTATTACTCTAAAACAATAAACCAACAGCATTGCATGCATACAATACATATACATACCCCAGAATCAACAGGCGTTCAAAAATAGCCTCTCGAATTACCAGGAGTCTCGCCTGAGGATTTGTAAATTTACCAAAATTATGATTTCCAAAAGACCACCCGGAAAATGTGGGGATACCACCAAGCAATTTCACTAGGCTACTTTTTTTTTTTATTTTCTTGAGTAAAAGAGACAAGGTTTTAGATATTTTCATTCTTCTAACCACTACCCATGCAGTAGTAATAGTAGTAGTAAGTGAACGCTATAAAAAAATTTCCACAATATAAAATTTATTACTCATAAACTGATAATATACCTGACAACAGCCTAACTTCCTTTAGTATATGCCTATCAGACAGATGGCTCGCCAGACCACATTACGGAAATGACGAACGAAATTCGAATGAAACGCTGCCATGACAACCGCATTCCATTATTCGAATTCATCGAATACAATTAGAAGGAAATTATGGATGACCGCCATATTGATATTCCAACAATGAAGAGTCTTATTTTTTCTATTTTTATATTATTGTAAGTTTAAATGAATTTCTTCATCATCCATATCCTTATCCCGCTGTGGTAGGGTCGGGTCTGCGGGGTTCTAGCCCCTCCACTCTTGCTCCAATCTACTACACTACCACATCCTTACGCCTAGCGCAAGATGAGACGCAGTCTCCGCAGGTGACGCAGGGTGACTCACCATAAATTTCTGTGGCTCACATGATACTATGTAGTTGCGCATGTTAAGTCGCAGGGTGACGCGACTCAGTGCTTGCGCCACGTGAGTTTCCTGCGTGAAGTTGACGTGACAAAAACAAAAAGCGGTGCGAAGCAGAGAAGTTCTCTTATTATTTGATGCAAGTACATATGGTGATTGTGCGGTAACTGCCTGCTAGCAGAATTTCGCAGGGCTGCTACACCCTGCGTCACCTTCGCCACCTGCGTCTCATTTTGCGCTTTGCCTTACGGACAACCCGCTCTCACGTCTGCTTTGGTCTCCTCCTGCCGTGGGTGCTTCCAATCGACCTGCATTCCTGTAATGGACTTAACGAGCTCCTCTCGCCCTCGTCTCATTACGTGTCCATACCACCTCAATCTACTCTCCGTCATTTTTTTTTCCACCATGTCCCGTCACCCCCAAGCTACTCCTAATATACTCATTCTTAATTCTGTCAGCTCTCGATACCCCATTCATATACCGCAGTACTCATACACATTCTACTGACGTGGCTTTTCCTCACTGCCCCCAAGACTCTGATCCATATAGGGCACATAGCTGGCCTAGCCACTGCCCTGAAAAAACTTTCCTTTCAACTTTGTTTGGGACCCTCCTATCACACAGGACTCCCACTTCAACCATCCTCCATGGATTCTATGGGTCACATTCGAGACGATCTCCCCATTGCTCTGGAACACTGAATGTAATCTTAAATGAATTTAAAATTCACAATTTCGTCCGTCAATACACACAAAGACACGACCTGAAATGGAGGGCACGATCAAAACACCTACTACTATGATTATAAAAAAGAAATTTTAAATGAAGAACCGACATCAAGGTTTATCAATAGATTGGCAGAGCATAATGGCAATGTCAAGAGATTATTAAAATGATGTCTATAAGGTAAGCATAAATCGCCATTATTTACCCAACGAAACCTACTTAGACAAGGTTAATGAAGGTAAAGTAAAGAAAAATTATTAATTGGGCCTCGTTTTTTTATTTTGTCTTCTGTTGAGAGGTCAAACAATAATTACCGGCCCGTTCATAAATCAAACTCAAACAAGTCAAGCAAACACGAAATTTCAATAAAATATTTATACCACTGTTAGAAGAGAGAAAGTGAGAGGGAGAGAAAGGGAGGGGAGAGGAGAGGGGGGAGAGGAGAGGGGGGAGAGGAGAGGGGGGA
>JAAFCE010006156.1:18889411-18937060 GCA_013389805.1 Trigoniulus corallinus
AGAGAGAGAGGGAGGGAGGGGAGAGAAAGAGAGCCCAGAGAGGAGAGCCCAGAGAGGAGAGAGAGAGGAGAGAGAGAGAGGAGAGAGAGAGGAGAGAGAGAGGAGAGAGAGAGGGAGGGAGGGGAGAGAAAGAGAGCCCAGAGAGGAGAGAGAGAGATAGAAAGCATAAACCTTTTTGTGTATGTGTGTAAATTAAAGAGGTTTAGCAGCAGTAGTAGCACCCCTGAAACATCCTAGCGGTAAGAAATGATGATGCTTAATAGAATTCAAAACAAAACCATATCTTCCTCTTGAAAGCAACTCCTAACCCTTTTCCCATCTATGGTAGGGCCGGGCCGGGTACCGATCTTGTCCCTCTGAATGGACACAAGGGCAATATATTAACCAGTGTTGTTCCATAGCAGGTTTCCGACCAAAGCTGCAACCCCTATGCTTATTGATCGTCGGTCTACAATTCGTTGGGGCACTCCACCTCCACCAGACGGAAGGAAGAAGCGGGAAGCGAGCTCCTACACCAGAAAACTGTGCCTCATCTATCCATTGCCTAGTAGAGAGGGTCCTTTGACGTGCAAATGCCACCGTACACCACACGGGACCTCGGTTTTACTCCTCATCCGAAAGAAGGCGCACTCGGGGCCTCTATCTATCCTCGTTGTTGTTTGTAGGTGTTTTAGGGCCCTTCAACTACAAAAGTCATTAGAGCCCCGTCCACAGCATATTTCTTATGCACAGCCTGCACAGACACTACACCAATGTGACGATTTTTAGGTATTAGCAGTACCCAGTTTTCCCAAGCGGCCACCCCCGTCAGTACTAGCTGGGTTTGCGCTGCTTAACTTCAGTGATCAGACAAGAACTGGTGCGTCTAAAGCAATTCGCAGCTCCCTATCTATCGTCTGGTAAAGAAGTCACCCAACCTCGATCCAGTATCGAACCTAGACCTACTGACGCAATTAGCGAGCGTGCTTACTCACTTCGCCACGGAGTGGGGATGTCTTCCTCTCTTAAAGCAACTTCTAACCCTTTTCCTGCCTATGGCAGGGTCGGATACCCATTTGTCCCTCTGAAAGGACACAGGGCGATATATTGGACATAGTTTTTTTCTCCAGCCGGTTGCCGGCCAAAGCTGCACCCCTAGGCTTATTTATCGTCGGTCAAGTGTTCGTTGGGGAATACTACCGACGCCAGTGGGGGCGAGCTCCTACACCTGGAAATGTTGTCTCATCTACCCGTGCGTAGTAGAGAGGGTTCTTTTACGTGCAAGTGCCATCGTACACCCACACGGAACCTCGGTTTTACTTCTCTTCCGAAAGATGGCACACTCGCGGCTTCTCTCTCTCTCTTGCCCGAAAGAAGCCGACCCACCACGGTCTAGTATCGAACCTAGAACTACTGACGCAGTTGCCGAGCGTGCTAACCACTACGCCACCGCGGCAGGGTCCAAATGTCTTCCTCTCTTGAAAAGCAAAAAGACTATTAACTTAATGACGTATTTTACATTGAACGAAATAAAATTATATCACGGGATGTTAATTAAAGACTGTCTAGCAAACTGACCATCAGTGGTGGGGAAAATATGAATAAGCGATAACAACAACACATGATGATCAAAGGAGGATCTTAATAGATCAAATTTAAAATTATAGGGGGGGGGGGGAAGTCTCCCAGGAAGGAGGAAAGTCAAAGTAACATTAATAAAATAAAAAAAAAAAATAGAGAGAGAGAGAGAGGGGGGCATTTAAAAGAGTGAGTACAACAATCATGAGGAAGAACATCCGATGATGGAATCCATAATTATTATTAATATGAATGATCGCGTCCAGTCAACTCAAATGATTTTCTTCACCTTTCAAAATGAAATCTCTAGATACCAAGATTAATGATTATAGGAAGTTCGGGGTGATAGTGAAATGAACACCTTGATTATAAGAATTACATTTCAGAATTGCATCATAAAAGGTGAGAGCCCACAAAAATAGAAACCGCCACATACACTAAAAGAGAGAGAGAGAGAGAGAGAAAGGGTAAAGATCTCAGGTGCAACTGGAAACCACAAATTCCAGCTTCAGCTGTAAATCACCTGCAAAACACGATAATTAAGACATCATTCTGGGGCTACGCTTAAATGCCAAAGAAAATTATATCACCCTTTTCCTCTCTCTCTCAAACCCAACTCCTCAAATTACTGCCATATTATATATTGCTACTTATGTATCATTTTTAATACTTGTATGCATATTGAAACATTTTACAAATTACGTTCATGATTCTTGAAGGTTGATGTCTTTTTTTTTTCTCTCTCCATAAGTCTAAAACGCCATAATTTAGTGCCCAATTTCTACCATTTTATGGCAATGTTGAACAAATTAAAGTTGAGGGAGGGGAGAGGAAAATAGGTGAGAACGCAGAATTACGCGTAAAAATGATTACGGAATTAATTATAGGGTTCAACCTCACAGTTGTGTTTCGTTGCAACCGAATTTCTCAATAAACAAAAGAAACATTTCGCACACCATTTTACAACGTCTTATTTGCATATTATGACTGACTGACTAGTTGTGCTACACTCTCCAAATTACTCTCAAGCAAAATTATGACCTACATTGTTTGTTTGTTGGAGTTTAAGGTCCCGTCAACTACAAGGTCATTAGAGACCCGTCCACTGTATAGTTCTAATGCATATGCTGCACAGACACTACACTAACGCGACGATTATTGGGTATTAGCAGTACCCAGCTTTCCCGAGCAACCACCCATGTCAGTACTAACTGCGCTTGCCTTGCTTAACTTCAGTGATCAAACGAGAACTGGTGTGTGTCCAACGCAACTCGCCGCTCCCCCTATGACCTAGAGACCACGACCACAACAATATACAGTAGTAACGGTTGCCATAATACCAGCACCCCCAGTAGTGTCAAAAACAAATTACTTGACTAGAAAATCTAAACAAAAAAAAAAAAAAAAACAAAACCACCTCTCCAGTACACCAAATGGTCAGTTCCACATTATTATTCTGACCAATCCTCACAACGTCTGACAACTGCCAGGCAATATTTTTTTTAGTTTGGTTTCGTTGGTGTTTCAGGGCCCTTCAACTACACGGTCAGTAGAGCGTCGTCCACCGCATAGTTCTAATGCAAAGACTGCACGACACTACACCAATGCGATGATTATAGGGTATTAGCAGTACCCGGTTTTCCCAAGCGGCCACCCATGCTTCAGTGATCAGACCACAACTGGCTTTTGTTTGTTGATGTTTCAGTGTCCTTCAACTACAAGGTCATTAGAGCCCCGTCCACAGCATAGTTCTAGGGCAGAGACTGCACAGACACTACGCTGATGCGACGATTTTTTTTGGGCATTAGCGGTACCCAGTTTTCCCAAGCGGCCACCCATGTCAGTACTAGCTTGGGTTGCGTTGCTTAACTTCAGTGTATAAACGAGAACTGGTGTGTCCAAAGCAATTTGCCGCTCTGCCAGACAAAGTCACTGATTGAATTTCCTGACATACAGTTATCACGCAAGTAAAGCAACTTCAAACCCATTTCCTTCCTATGGCAGGGTCGGGTATCCATCATGTCCCTCTGAATGGACACACGGGTGAACTATTGGACGGTGTTTACCTGCAGCCGGTTGTCGACCTAAGCTTACTGATCGTCAGTCTTATGCTCGTTGGGGCAATCCACTGAGCTGCTAAAGTGGAAATTTTACCTCATCTACCCATTCCATAGTAAAGAGGGTTTTGTCGGTGTTTTAGGGTCCTTCAACTACAAAGGTCATTAGAGCCCCGTCCACTGCGTAGTTCTAATGCAGAGTCTGCAATGCCACCACGCCGTTAACACGATTTTTTGGATATAAGCAGTACCCAGTGTTCCCAAGCGGTCAATGAGCGGCTTATTGCGTTGGACACACCAGTTCTCGTCTGATCACTGAAGTTAAGCAGCGCAACCCCAGTTAGTATTGACATGGGTGGCCACTTGGGAAAACTGGGTACTGCTAATACCCAATAATCGTCGCATCAGTGTAGAGTCTGTGCAGTCTCTGCACTACAACTATGCTGTGGACGGGACTCTAATTACCTTGTAGTTGAAGGGCCAACAAAACAAACAAAACCAAGCGGTCACATCTGCTAGTACTAGCTAGGGGTGCGTTGCATAACTTCAGTGATCAGACCACAACTGGTGTGTACAACGCAATACAACCGCTCCCCAAATCAGCCCCATATCGAACTCAGAACCACTGAAGCAGAACTACCGCGCCACGGAGGCGGGATAAACAGTTATCATGATTTGCAACAAAATAATTATCAAGGGCGAAATGGCATCTGCTACACGACTAAAACAGTAACCACTTTTGACGGATCACGAGTCCAATGTGAAATAAAGTCCTGAACACCCTTACCTACAATAAAAATTAAGAAATAAATAAAACTATCAGAGATGACTTACCCCGTTCTTTGGCTGACAAAGTTTTGCAGGCTTTTTCCAAATCAAACATTGACTGATAATAACAAATCTGATTGTAGAGCTGCCTATCAGTGTACTGCTAGGAACAACCACAATTATAACGTTTTGTCGAAATTATTGTCAGCACAATAATAATTATTGTATTTGTACCTCTAAATGTAAATAACCTTTGCCACACGCAGTACATAACGGCTGTCCTCTTTGAAATTGAAGCGGTAACGTTCGAGTCCGGTGCTGACAAACGGGATCATCACAAATCAGCCAACCCTTTAAACAAGACACAAATAAACAACAACAAAAAAAACAACCGAAATTTAAGGAAGAGAAAAAGAAAGCGGGGTTTGGAAAACTGATTTCATACTTGATAATATTTCTGAATGAAGTGTCTTATAAGTGTCGTCAACAAATTGGAGAGAAGAATATGATAAGAATAAGGACCAGTTTTACAAGTTGGGTTCGGACACGAACCAAGAACACATCTTCTTTCACAGCCCTGGAAAGATGATTATATTATTAAAACCATATAAATTACAAATAAGTGTACCTCGTGCTCCATCCTCCAAAGTGTTGTTATTATTATTATTATGTACTCAAAGAGAAAAACAGCACAATCATTTCTGGTTTTATTGCAGGGGTTTGTTCAAAGCACCCTTTTTTTAGACTCGCATTGGTTATGGGGAATCATGAGCACTACCAGAGTCAGAGCAACTGCATTGCGTTGTGGACATCTCGTCTAATCCCTGAAGTTAAGCAACACAACCCCAGCTAATACTAGCATGGGGGACCACTTGAGTACCGCTAATATCTAAATATTGCCGCATCAGCGTAGTGTCTGTACAGACTCCTCATAAGAACTTCCCAGTGGACGGGGCTCTAACGGCCACAGTAATTCAAGGGCCCTAAAACACCAACTAACAACAACCAGAGTGTACAATTTCTAACTCACCTCTCCTCTAAATGGTCCTTTCATGACAATTTCTTGTCCACAATTCGGTTCGGGACAGTGAAAGACGAAATCTTCACATTCTTCAAACGCTTCTTTATCAAGATGAAACTCACTTCCTCCAAGCATTGCATCCTCTTCAGCATCTTTAGAGGACTTCACTTTGTAATACGACGACGAATCAAGCCCTTGATAAATAAAACAAATTGCGCTAGTGGTCATGAATCAAAAACTACTAATCCTTTCCCAGCTTATGACAGGATCTGGGCGCCCGATTTTGTCCCATTGGGACATATAAGCGATCCGGTGGACGGTTTTAACGGAGCCGGCTGCCGAACTAATGCTGCAACCCCTATGCTTATTTATGTCTGTATACTGTTAGTTAGTGCACTCCACCGAGCTCCTACACCTGGGAATGTTGCCTCCTCTACCCGTTGCAAAGTAAAGAGGGTTCTTTGACGTGCAAATGCCGTCGTACACCACACGGGACTTCGGTTTTACTTGCCATTCGAAAGACGCACTCGGGGCCTCTCTCGCTCGGAAGAAGCCAACCCACCTCAATCCAGCATCGAACCTGGAGTACTGTCGCAATAATGGCGCACGTTACCTCTGCTCCATCGTCACGGTCCTGAGGGAGAATATTTCGATTAAAAAAGTTCAAATTTACCTAAGCATTCGGCTACACATGCAGCATCCATGCCTTCAATCGGATCACAAAGTCTGGAAACGACAGGGTGTATCTGCTGTCCCAAATAATATTTCTTATCTAAATTAATAACAGTATTTATCTTGTTTGATTTCGAAAGAGTTCATAAGTCGGAAATAGATACAGAAAACTCTTACCAATTTTTAATTCTGTATTTGCTTTTAATTCGTCTAAGTGATATGCTCTTTGTGCAGCAGACAGATTACTGCCATCCTGCAGAAAAAAAAAAAAGAAATATCATCTATAAAATGACCAAGAGTGAAGAAGTTATAGTAAAAATATATTTCTGGACATTTCAACCTCACAAATGACGTAAGAAACCGTGTCGCCCTGTTTAATTTTCTTGCCACCTTTTGAGTTTAGTCTAATAGCAACGTGGACGTGAGGCTGTGATTTCTTATCTGGATAGTCTTCAGGATTTTTCGTAAGTTGCTGCAACATTTTCACATATTTCATTTTTCTTTCTTTTCAGTAACAAGAGAAAATAATATCAACAGGTGGTCACTTTTGTAATGGTTAGCTCTTCCAGCGGAATTTTATCTTCCATGATGTCAGTCCTCAATTTACATAAATGTGCCTGAATATTATCCAGTATTTGATCTTGATGTTGTTCAGATAATATTTGTCTTATGACATACCTTGGTGACGTCGAGAGAAAAAAAAAATAAAAACAGAAAGTCAGCAGTCACATTTTAAGTGAAGAATGAAACAAGGTCACACACTCACCTGCCAGCCTCACAAGCCACCTGAGACCAGTCTCGCCGCACTATGTCCACTCCTTTAATTTCTTCACTCACACTCAATTCTCCATTTGGCAACTTTGAAACACTAAGAGCTGCATATTTCTTCTTCTTTAATAGCAAAATCGATTTGAAGACGCCATCAACTTCAATCTCAAGATGTCGATACAACTTGTTAATTTCATGTTTCAGCTACCAACATGACAATAACTCAATTTATGACAACTTTTAAGTTAAAAGAAGTTTGAAATTAATTTTTTTTTTTACATCTCATTCAAACCTTGCTGCCGATTCTCCAAACTTCATCCCAATCTGTCGAGTTGGTATTGATCATCAAAGAATCGGTGTCTCCATATATGACATCCAAATTGATCTAAATTGATTTTTCACAATATTTCCTCAAGTCATTTCTCGTTTCATATCTAAGGAGACTGACAAAGTTTTAATCTTTACCTTCTGCACTAATTCTTTTGTCTGTAAAAGAATTTCTCGACCTTTAGACGTGATGAAAGCAGCTAAAGGTTTGGCATAAAAGCGAGAATTGGTGAATCCAAGACAACCATACATGCTGTTGGCAGTTAATTTAAGGGCTTTCTGCCGAATATCGTACTGTGAAATACCAATATAGGGCACATTTTAATAAAACCCCTCTGCAAAATTCAGATTTTAAAAATCTCTGAACCTACATCTGTACCTGTATTATAAGATCAGGGCTTAAATCTGGAGCTTTCAATAACTGTTTCACATGACGACGGCTTTCAACCAATTTTCTGATTTCATTCGGGAGTACACCTCGTGGCAGAGTTGAATCTGGCACCACCATATCACAATCTTCATTCTGCGACAAATTTCACAGTTAAGTTCACCTCCTCAACAATACTTAAAAAATAAAAGCTTAGCTAACTTTGAAAAAGTGTACCTCATTTTCATTCGTAACGGACGACCTCTGGATAGTGGTGAAACAAACATTATATTCTTGAATTATGGATGGATACAAACTATTGAAATCCATCAGCAGAATGTATTTGTCATAAAATCCTGAAGAAAAAAGAAAGAGGAAGAAAATAATTATATATAGCATGTATACAAAGCGAACCAAATAAATTATAACCTCTTTTTGGCTCCAGCACTAGGCCTCCACTGTAGGCCGCCTTATGACGACGACTGGCAACCTTCTTTCCACTAGTGCCTTCCACCGCATCCATATTCTCCACAGCGTCAGCGATGATTCCAGATGAAATTTGTTTTCCAAACCTTTTATCAGGCACGATGTATCCTCTCTCAGTAAAAGCATGCAGCAATAAAAACTCATTTCTTTCCGATCGACCTCCAAGAAGGGTACGAGACTGCAAATATCAAGTGCACAGGGGAAAACTCTTGAATCAACAGGAGAAATTGGTTAGGAAATCAACTCTGAGCCCAGTCCACGAAGTAGCTAATCAAATTCTCATTCTGGAAGTCCTCAATTCCAGAAGCAGTAAGAAAACTTACCATCACGTTTCCAGCAATGTTAGTTATTTGAAGTGCTAGAGGAAGAGCGTTAATTTCATAAATAATCTGCAAGCTATAACTTGTATCCAAGAGACTACACTCCACCATGCGAAGAAGTTGCGTTGAAGAACTAGAATATAAATTGGCGCCCTTAGCAAGAACCATCACAACTTTTAATTCTTACCTAATAGAGTAAATGAAAACCTACTTGAACGCTTGACGTACGTCCACTTCCATTCGATCCTTTTTTAGCACCACTTTCGTCAGTTCAGTTAAGTCGTAACTTTTACTTCTGATCAATTCTTTAGACAGTGTTTTTACGTCACATAACAGACGACCACATAACGTCTCACTAATTTTGTTGAGAGTCTACCAACACAGAAACTAACTATTTACAACTGGAAAACAAAAAATAAATTGGAAAAGAATTGATCTTTGTTTTTTCTTACAGAAATTTTCGGTGCAACAGTTCTCTTTAAACGACCAATACGGGACCAATTGGGAATTTTATTGACTTGCAGGCGATGTAAAAGGACATCCATATCAAAATAAGTTATATCATGACCCTAGATTGGAAGATTTCAATTATTAATTACATAGCAAATAACATTTTGACATAATTATTAAAGTTTTATTTACCACAATTACATCCGCATCTATTTTTTGAAATTTGGCCATCAGAAACCCCAGTAGAGCTCTCTCAGATTCTGCTTTTTCAATTTTATATCGATCCTTTAACATTTTCAATAATGTTTTCGCTCTAATTATTAAGCTATAAAGAAAACATGATTCTGAATCCATACTTACTTGTTTGCAAAAACGATCTTTAAAATCAAATGGAAACACACAATCACTAGGCCTTGTCACAGCTACAGATAAAAAACACACACAGAAATTAAAACTTCAGTAAAACTGAAACGATATCCAGAGCATTGCGTGCCAAACTTACCGCAAAAATGATCACTGAATAACGTCTTTGGAGCCTGTTTATCCAAGTAAAAGTTGTCTCGCACTAAACAAGACACTGCCACAATCTTTGAAAGAATTCAAAGTTACGGATATGGATTCAAACCCTTGCCAGGTTATGAGAACTTATGGATTTTATACCTCATTCTGTTGAGACTTCGGATTAACAACTGTCTTCAAGGCGAATGAAAGCACTTTTAAAGGAGGAGTTTCTGTTTTAGGCATCACAATCACATTTTCAGGTTTAGTGGTCACTACCTATACATCAAAATTTTTAACACAAAATCAACTACTGCTAAAACAACAACTAAAATAAATAAAACGCCTCATAATAGATACTGACTTCCACTTTACACCAGCTCACAGGCGGACTGGAGGGTTGTGGTGCTTTAATTTCTAACCAGCAAGGCCCCATTATGTGTTGGCCAAGAATTAACAGCTCAAGACTGGACGTATTCGTTCCGAATACATGACTAAACGTTTCTCCAACAATATCTGATGGCAAAGGCTTATCGTGAGCCTAAAAATTATCACTTATTATTCACATGGAGAGAAAGAAAAAGCAGTGACACATCAAGTATGTCCTCACAACTGGGAATTGAAATCGCTCCACCTGCACACCAGGTTGATGCCAAATCAATTCCTCTACTTGCTGAAGACAAAAACATGAATACAAAAACAAACCCTATTAAATCTTTTAATGTACTAACCGAATATCTCACTTCCAAGTAGTCTGACTCATCTGGAACAGATGGAATATCAAAGCAATATTTTTTCGTAATCTTTCTAGACCTGAATCTCATAATTTTGAATCGATCAGTAAGTAAGCTATTGATTTCTTCATGAACGTCCTTCAGTGTTACATCTTGGTTACTGCTTTCACTAGTTTTCATATTCTTTCTCTGCAGAAATATTTCAAAATATATATATATATGAATTAAACAAACTTTTTGAAGAGTTTTGAATCCAAAAGCTCATCACGGCACTCACCTTTTCTCTTGGTAGAACAAGCAATTTCCTTTCAATGTCCTTTACGATCACGCAACAGCTAACGAAATGGTTGGAGTCCGTTATACGAACTTTCCCAAAAAAATATACCACACCTATAAGCAGACAAATGTTGCTCACGCTTTGAACAGCTCGAAAATAAAAAGAAAATTAGTCAAGAGATTTGCCTGGATTCTTAAAATAATCTTCAAAAGCATCAATCCAATAAAATCTCAAAACAGCTTCTCCTTTCTCGTTCGTCTCTAACGGTAATGTTGAAGAATCAAACGTATATTCTGCACATTTGGGTTGAGAAAGCTCTCCTGAATCGCTTGATGAGAACTCAACAGAATTACTGCAAAGTTCGTCCCATTCCTGACTAACGGCATCTTTGATGCAATTTAAAACTTTGTTTCCGTTTTTAACGCACGAGTCTTTATCCTCAGACTCTAAAGTTACAGAATCCTTTACCACTTCTTGATCACAATGCACCATGGCGGTTGTATCGCTGACAGTTTTTTCCTCATGCTTTGCATTAAATGTCGAGGACTCGTTTTCGTATTCCATTACGAGATCGCTATCAAAAGCATCATCAAAATGATCGTTTGTATCTTGCGATTCGTTAGTATCTGGTGGCTCTTTTTTCACGACGATGGTTGGTGTTGGCTCTTCATCATACATTACCTGTCGAGGATGAAAGACCTTACGAGAGGCGGTCTTTAGCGGAGTCCCACTACCAGCTAAAGGAGAACTAGTAAACGACCAAGACGTTAGAAAAATGTTTTTCTCAAACCCATATTTGCCTTACGTTATCCTGACTCACTTCTTAAGTTGAGTAGATGTTGAAGGCATGCAAGTAGTCTTTACAAGTGACGGCGTTCGCCTCTTTAAAACTGTTGGTTTAATTACTTGTGGACTTACATCATTTTCTTTTTTCAAATCTTGCAAAATGTCTCCTAACAAGTCGTCATCGTCCAATTTAGTTTCTTTCTGTAAAGATATTTTTGATCAATCAACTAATGTCATCCAGATTAGGAGACGGATATTAAATATTTACTTCAACTTTTTTCTTAACAGGCATTGCAGTAAACATGCTTTTTATATCTTTGGTTTTTGCTTTCGAATCAAACAACGAATTAGCCCCATTTCCTTTACGTCTACTACCACCCTCCAACTTTCGTTTCTTCGTCTCCTTTCCATCGTCACCTTCCATATTCTCATCATCAAAAATTTCCCGACCATCTTCAACGTATCCTTGACCATCTGAAATTTTAATTTACTTTATCATAATAGATAGTGCAAATAGTGGAGATGCTGGTGTGTCGAGAGGTGATAGAATTTGGAACGAGTAAACTAGAGATAGCTTGGGGTGGAGGGCATCGCGGAGGGCTGCCGGGGCAGGGGGAGACCAAAGCAGATGTGGGAGCAGGTTGTTCATAAAGATATAGCGGTGTGTGAAGTGGATGGTGACCTGGTGGAAGACAGGCGTGAGTCGCGGGCTAGGGACTCGAAGATCCGAGCCTGCCACAGGCGGGATAAGGGTATGATGATAATGATGATTATCATAATAGATAGCTGACAAAAAAGCAACTCTTAACCCTTTCCCTCCTATGGCAAGGTCGGGTACACATCTTGTCCCTCTGAATGGACACAAGGGCGATATATTGGACATTGTTTTCCCGCAACCGGTTGCCGACCAAAGCTGCAACCCCTATGCTTATTGGTGGTCGGTCTACTGTTCGTTGCGGACTTCCATCAACGCCAGGGGACGAGCTCCCACATTTAGAAATTTTGCAAGTATAGCGGGCAAAATTTCCAGGAAGAAGGAAGGCGCACTTGGGGCCTCTCTCTCACCCGAAAGAAGCCAGCCCACCTCTGCCCAGTATCGAACCTAGAACTACTGACGCACTAACCGAGAGTGCTACCCGATAAGCTACTGAGGCGGGTTTCTATCATAATAGATGGCTGGAGCCACTTCAATATATTCAATGAGAAAAATATTAGAAAAATAGTTTATATGGTTTACCATCATCAACAATCCAGTCATCGTCTTGCCTCTCTCGCACCATCTTGGAATATTCACGCTCATCAACATCAGTCCATACATTATTCACATCAGATACCTGCCAAATAAATGTGGCATTACTAAATGAAATGACTTAAAAATGGCTGTCAATTGGTTTCTAACAGCCACTTAAGTTAACTAGAGAATATATAACACTATCAGTGAAAAAATTCTACTACTGTATTTACGTTAGAAAAATACAATGTCAACGGCTGGAATGAAAACTCACAACTTCTTCGCTTCGTTAGTTGTTGTTTGTTTGTTGGCGTTTTAGGTCCCGTCAACTGCAAGGTCATTAGAGACCCGTCCACTGTATAGTTCTAATGCATAGACTGCACAGACTCTACACTGATGCGACGATTTTTGGGTCTTAGCAGTACCCAGATTTCCCAAGCGGCCACCCATGCCAGTACTAGCTTGGGTTGCGTTGGTTAACTGCAGTCATCAGACGAGAACTGGTGTGTCCAACGCAAAAAGCCGCAAGCCATGGATCGAGACGATTACAATTAAAATTTACCTCATACTTGTATTTTGAACCTTTGAGACATCGTAATTTATCCAAAGCTGCTTGTCGCCCAGTTTTATCAGTTTTAACACGCCGACTACGACGATCCAAGTCACCTGAAATTACAAGAAGCGAGTTGTAAAAACATTATTACAGTAACAACATTAAAACGGACATGGAATACAATTTAAACCGCAAGGTTCTCAAACTTACCGTCCATTGTTTGCAATGTTGATTAATATATCACAAATTTAAGGATTTTAGGATATCTACATACGCATAAGTTTATATTCTTTGTCGGTGTCAGCTACAACCAACCACTATTCACATATGTTTTTTTGGCGGGGAATTCCATTTGGTTTTTGGCGCTAAATAATAGAACGACAAAAAAAAACGGTAGCTGACAAGTGACCAAATCTTCTTTGGTAGAATACAACATGACTCGGCATTGAGCGGAGCTGAAGCTCTGAACGGATCGCTATCGCTACTCCATCGACACGTCATAGGAGAAGGAGGAGAAAAGAAGAAGCAGCAGCGTGTGTGTCTATGTGTTTGTGGTGTGTGTGCCCGATGAATAGTTCAAACCTTTTAGTAGTAATGGCGCTTAGGATGATGATGATGTTACTCGTAAGAAACATAAGGTTATCATCGGAATATATTTCATGAATAACGTGTTCTTACTAGTTATTTATTATGTATATATTAATCACTTTTACCACTTAATCATGTAATCCCTGGTGCTCTTAGTTGATGCCGTTCACGGCTGAACATCAGTTCAAAGTAAGTGAAGTTGATTTTTATCACAGTGGGCGATTCTTTGTTGGGTCAACTACACACACGCACACGATATGTGTACTCAAGAAGCCACAACTTGACCAACTCATAAATCATTTGATTAAAAATCTTTTATAGAGTTCGATATACACACACACACCTAAGTCTATCGAACATTTGTGCGAATATATGGATTCCACAATTTTTTTTTAAAAAAAATAGAATTCATCACGAGATTTCAAAATCGAATTTCGAACGCTTCCTTGTTCTATTTTTCAAACCATTCGATTTAGGGACAATTTTAGAACAAAGTTATGGCGTTGAAATTCGATAACGAATATATACTAACTACTCAGTCTAATTTATTTCTCAATTGTTTGATTAAACAATAGCTTTCTGAAAATATAATGTACCTTTTGGGATTACTTTTATTTTTTTCTATCTCGTTTCAGTTTCGCAAGAAAATACGCACACAATTTAATTAGCTATAGACTCCGAAAGTTAGTTCTATTGAAAAAAAAAGAAGGGGGGCCGTTAAAGCAGCAAGATACTGAAAGTCAAACGAGTGATTTGCCTTTTCATTTTCCATTACTAAAATGGCTGATGATTTGGATGATAAACCACCTGCACCACCCGTTCGCCTTACGAGTACAAGGTTGGTTCAGAAATATATATATATTGAACGATGGGCGAGACTAGGTTTCATTTTCATAAAGGGGGATGTATGCAATGTATTGGCACACTTCACGTATGTATGACTCACTCACCGTCCCGTCCCGTCTCCCCCCCCTCCTCTCCTATCAGTATATTTTCATTCCTATGTAACTAACCATGATGCTTACTTTCACACAAACACATTGTGATATAAATGTGGTTGTTGTTGTAGTTATATAGGAAGAGGAGGAGGAGGAAGATGTGGAAGAGGGATAGAGTTGTCAGACAGACACGTCGTTGTAGTAATTTCCTTTCGATTCGTATGACAAGTGGAGGTCTTGTGATAAACGAGGCGTGTGTGTACCTTTCCCATCATTTGCATAATCCTCTTTTAAACTTTCGAATTTAAGTAACAGATATTAAATATCTGTTTCTTTTCAATCAACAGTAGCGAATCTAGTATTGCACTATGAATCGGCTAGTAGCACTTAGAATCGTCAATCTTTATGAATATCAATCTTTCAAGTTCACCTATCCAAAAATAAAAAAAAAAAACTTTCCAATCCGCTTAGAGAGTCCCAAAGAAATAGCTCTTACAGCAACATATCAAACGATTAATTAATTTACTGCTGATTCATTGTGTGAAACATTTATGATATGAACTCGTAAACGTAATACGAAATTTGATGCTTAAATGTATTTTATATATTATTACGCAAGCAGCGTAGTGATACCCAGGTTTGTATCCTGTCATATTATTATGGGCCAGTTTTTTTTTTATAAATGTTATTAATGATTAATTGACCTTCATATTTTGGGATTTTCCATGCTGTGAACTGTTTTATCAAATGTGGTTTTGATTATTGGTATGATTTGTTGATGAGTATAGCAGTGAAATTTACTACTGTAGGACAGTGAAACTAGCAACGCCTGGACACAGTGTGGTGGTGGGCAGTAGTAGAGTGCCGGTAGGAGTAGAACATAGTGGCTACTCAGACATCGTTTCGTCGCCCTTGCATCAAGCACGGTAAGTACTGCTACTACTTAGCTCTTAACATCGCAAGAGTATTTTTTTAGTGATTGAATCTTGTCGTCGACAGAGATACTGCGGTGCCAGTCGACATGAAGCCATTGCCTAAAGAGCCCGAATCGGACGAAAAGAAGAAGAAGATAAAGTCTATTAAAGCAGTTAAGAAGGATAAAAAAGAAAATGAAAAACCCGTTATTTCGCATCCAACCAACTTTGAACATACAGTTCATGTGGGATTTGATGCTGTGACTGGAGAGTTCACCGTAAGGATATTTTCCTATTATTTTTAGTACTCGTAACATTTTAACAACAAAAAAAAAGTTTTACTTTTCCCCCTATCTTTAACAGTTGATTTTTAATTTATGTACCTTATTAACAATGCTTGCACTTTGGTGTAGGAGTTTAAGGCTTGTTGCAGTCTTCAACGTTTTATTAATAATTTTGTGCAGTCACCCCGGTTTTTTTTCTTATTTTAAATTCCTGTAACGAAAAACATTAATATCCAAATAATTATTTTTAAAGTAACCATTATTTATCATAATTTTATTTCCTTTTTGCACTCACGCACACCTCATTAATTTTAATAATTTTGATTTCGTTTATGTTTATTTATGATAATTTTGAACAGCGATTTCTTTTTTCTTCCCATGGTATTTTTCTTTTCCACTCTCTCTCTTTTCTACTCTGTTTTTTCTTCCTTGCTGGGCTCAAACGAATTGCAGGGAATGCCCGAGTCTTGGGCTAAATTACTTCAGAATTCAAACATCACCAAATCGGAACAGAAAAAGAATCCACAAGCTGTCTTAGATGTGCTCAATTGGTTTGATTCCTCTGCCAAAGATAAACGAGAATCAAAATATATGACTCTCAGTAAAAATGTTAATGGTGAGTGAGTGAGTGATTAATAATTTTTACTTATTATTCGTGTCCTCTATTTTATCATTCATGGTTAAAGTGGAAAGTTGTGTCACTTGATATCATGATCTCTTGTCGATCCAACAGATAACCCATCAAGGCCAAGTTGTTATGTTGATAAATGTAGCCCGGTAGGGTTACAACTGAATTCCACGACTCCTCCAGTAAGTTGAAAGTCCACTAACTATTTTTTGTACATAGATAATTGCAACTATCGTTTAATTTTTTGACGGGGTGGGGCATCTTTCAAACAGCCCAAAGTGGAACCATGTGTGCCATCTTCGCCAGAAGACGATAATGATGCTCCTCCTGGCCCACCACCTCCAATCGCTGCACGTCCTGATAAAACTAAATCAATTGTTAGTATATGTTTATTCGTTCGTTGTATGTAGAGAGAAAGATTTATGGTTGATGATTAGCGCTAAAAAGGAAAATGTATGCTTGATAAATTCGACCCTCAGTACACAAAGCCAATCGAAGAAGAAGTGAAACCAGTAGCTCATTTATTACCCACCACAAATGGAGCCACCAATTCAGTCGACAAAAGCAATAATAGTTCAAAATTAAAGAAGAAGAAAATGTCCGATGATGAGATTTTGGAGAAATTAAGGAGCATCGTAAGTGTTGGTGATCCAAACAGAAAGTATGTGAAGTTGGAAAAGATTGGACAAGGGTAAGAGGACAGTCTGTTCAAAATGTCATACCTTGCTCCAAATCTGTCAAATATTACACGGTTTACTAATGATGATGATGTAATTTTTAGAGCTTCTGGAACAGTTTACACGGCGATGGAATCTGCAACGAGTATGGAGGTTGCGATTAAACAGATGAATCTCTCGCAGCAACCAAAGAAAGAACTCATAATAAATGAAATTCTAGTCATGAGGGAAAATAAACACCCTAACGTAGTTAATTATTTGGACAGTTATTTGGTTGGAGAAGAATTGTGGGTAAGTATATGTGTATACCTACCGTGCAGGCTGAAATTTTAACGTCTAACTATCGACACAAAAAAATATGATGTGTTGCTGGTTTTAGGTGGTTATGGAATATTTGGCCGGTGGGTCGTTGACGGATGTTGTCACGGAGACGTGTATGGACGAGGGTCAAATCGCAGCTGTTTGTCGAGAAGTACTACACGCTCTGGAATTTTTACACTCCAATCACGTGATTCATCGAGATATTAAAAGCGATAATATCCTACTGGGCCTGGATGGCAGCGTTAAATTAAGTATGTGGTGGTTCCGGTTCCTTCTTGGTTTTTTTTTCCTGTGCTGAATAATGAACTTAAGAGCATAAGCTACAAAATTTGCAATAGCTTAATTCATTTTTCCTCTTTCTCGTTCTCTCCCCGCTCCCTCGTTTCGCTTTATTTAGCGGATTTTGGGTTTTGTGCTCAGATTTCACCTGAGCAAAACAAAAGGACGACCATGGTTGGAACTCCCTATTGGATGGCTCCTGAAGTGGTTACTCGTAAACAGTATGGACCTAAAGTCGATATTTGGAGTTTAGGTATCATGGCTATAGAAATGATTGAAGGAGAACCTCCGTATTTGAATGAAAATCCTCTCAGGGTAAGAAAAAAAGCGGGATCATTTGTTATGCAGTTGTTAACAGCAACAAAAAAATTTGTATTAATGTATTTTTAGGCATTGTACCTGATTGCTACTAATGGCAAGCCAGAAATCAAAGAAAAAGACAAATTAACTCTAGGATTTCAAGATTTTTTGGATCGTTGTCTAGAAGTGGATGTTGATAAACGAGACTCTGCATCAGAATTGCTCAAGGTAAGTGATGCGCTCAAATTATTTGAGAAAGCACACTTGTTATTTCGAAAATGTGATATAAGAAGATTCTCATTAGTGCAACAGTCCTTTTAAAATTTTGTGTTTCTTTTTATTAGCACCCATTTTTGAAGTTGGCGAAACCATTGGCCAGTCTTCATCCATTGATAATGGCAGCGAAACAGGCGCCTAAAGGACACTGAAGTATATCACGAGCTCTTCCTTTTAAACATCCTCATTTGCAAACAAAAGATCCATCTTGGATTTTACAAAGCCAAAAAAATAACGTCAACGGCCCCTAAATATGACGTTTTTTATAAGATGAAGGGAAAAAAAATTTTAACCAAAAACTCTCTGAACTTGAGTGAATTGAACTTCACGGGTCTGTGGAGAAGAGTACAGTGCTTATTTTTAGTGAGAAAAAAAAAACCCCACCCACACATAAATCTTTCCAGTGCAACTATATTTTAGTTGACTTTACTACAAGTGGCGACTATTGGATCCTGACAAACAAAAAGAAAGAAAGAGAAACGTAAAATCCAAGCATAATCATACGTTAAAAATACCTGTTCCTGCAGTGTCGCTGTGGTTATTATTTAAAGTGAAAGTTTATCTTAATGGGCAGGATCATATCAGTGATTGAATAAGAAGATTTAAGTTTTTCTTATAAAATTGTGGTTGAAGATGAAGATAAGAAAGGTGAAGAAGAAGAATCACTTTAATGTCGTCGTCTTAAATGGAAGTGCGTTAATTTTGTATCCATTGAACTTTTTTATTATTATTATTATTATTTCCCTTACCCCACACCATCAATACCTCCTATCTCTCTCTCTCTCCTTCCCCAGTTTTTTTTTTGTAGTATAATAATATTAATAATCGTTGAGGAATTATTCAATGATTTAAATTTGCTGTGGACAGATTTTGACCAGCCTTACTACCCACCCTCTACCAGTTTAGAAAATATCATAAAATCCTATCCCATTCAAATCCTGGTTACTACTGCTCATAAATTCATCATGTTTGTAATGATATGCTCATTACTTTAATTTTTTTCCCCCTGCCCCTAAACAAAGGATTGTTTTGTGGTTTTTTTTTCTACATATAGTATTTGATGATGATTAATCACAGACCTTGTAGAGAGAGAAGTAGAACTTTTGTTTCATAATCATTTCAATCAAATGTAACATTTCTAAGAAATGTGTCATCGTCGTCGTCGTCATACTGCATACGATGTGTAACTCAAGTATGGCTTTTTTTGTGCTCTATTTATTCAGTTTGCCGCGATTATGTGAAGAAATTTGAATCTGTGAAGGCAACCCGTCCAATATTCCTGCAGGTTCCAGACGCCTGGCTGGGATGCCTCCAGTAATGACTGTTTAATAAAGAATAGGGGCTAATCTTAGATTAGGGACGTGGAGACCCTTAGAAGTAAATGGTAATGTGTGGTGGCGTGGACGGGGACCTGCAGGGAGATAGAGGCGAGAGTGGAAGGCTAGAACCTGCAGACCCGATCTTGCCACAGGCGGGATAAGAGTATGATGATGAGGCAGTAACTAGTACTGTTAGATTGATTCAAAGGCTTATTTTTCCCCCTCTCTCTCTCCTTCATTTGCGTCAAAGTGGTTTTTTTTGTAAGCTGATGATGTGCTCATTTTTTTGTTGGCTGCTGAATTTGATTGTAGTCTCTTTCTTTTCCTCACCTCACACAC
Organism: Trigoniulus corallinus; assembly: GCA_013389805.1. NCBI lineage: Eukaryota > Metazoa > Arthropoda > Diplopoda > Spirobolida > Trigoniulidae > Trigoniulus > Trigoniulus corallinus. Next base: position 18,909,147 of record JAAFCE010006156.1, read on the forward strand.
ATCGCATGAAGAGAAAGAGAATTTTTGGCTTCCTTTTAAAGGCTTCCTTGAAATCACTTGTTAAGTGGTCAATATCAATGGTCTCTGGTTACTATACTGGTTATTATTATAATATCCTGTTGTATATGCAAATAATTGATACTGTGGACAGAAATACTATGCATAACTTGTGCGTTGCAACCTTGATAATTTTTATTCAAAAATTTGGCAAGTGTGCTACTATTTAAGTTCAAGAGGTTGCACCTGTTTTTTTTTGCATGGATGGGCTTACCATTGCTCACCTATAAAGTGAATGCAGTTTGAAATTCCGCTTATAATAAGAAAGGGGTTTATTTTGTGACTGTGATTATTCTTCTCTCTACCCTCTTAGAGTCGTGTCTCTGTATTGCGCTAGTCTGATTTTTATATACACACCAATACTGGTTTTCCTTTCATGCTGTACTACTTTTCTTGGTTTGAAATGTTGCAAAACTATCATCTTGAAGCTACCTTTCTGTTTGAAATGGGACAGTTTTGTGTTTTACTCATTTTGTGAGTAGTTTTGTTGGCTTAATATTATTCTAAGGCAGTGTGCGATGTAACTCAAACCATTACGTTCGCTATTTTATTCTCACGGAGTGAAGTACAGTAGATCATGGACATGCTGGTACAAACAAAAATAAATTTTTTTAATCTAAATAATTCCTTGTCTATTAATTTAACCTTGGGATTCGCAACTTGGAAGGTTATTTACTGATACTAGGAAGTGTATTGGTATCCTGCATCTGAGAAAATAGATAACACGAAAAGAATTTGTTGTAATAGTGATGATCTGACCTATCGCGTCCTATCTGATGATGGAAAGACAAGAAACCACCAGCCTCGAACCTATGTAACACTGATCAGGAAACAGCTGCTTTTAACTTATATGATAATACATTTGAAGTCTCTGAAGGGAGATGTCACCACAGAGGGGAGGTGAACCTATTACATGAAACTATGTCGAAAACAACAATTTATACCGATCTTTACCGATTTTTTTACGGCATTTAACCGGGCTTTATCGGCTCTTGCCTGGTGGGTTTACGCATACCCTGTCCTTGCCTATTTTACCGGTAACCCCTCGCCCGGTTTTTCCCAGCTTGAGCTTCACTGGCTTCTTGGTTGTTTGTTTCACCCTTAGCTTGTTCGCGCTTGTCTTAACGTAGTCCTTCCCCTGGTTTTCTATGGTCTCCGGTGGATCCACGCTGCCCCAACTCTTCTCCCCCCCCGTTAGTCCTCCCTCTCTCCCCCACCCTCCTCCCATCCACTTTAGAAGGGGAAACCTGTATAGTGGATTGAAAGCAGCATCTAATAATAATAATACCGCTACATCTGAGACGGATATCTGACAGCATTAAGCTTTTTCACAGACTGCTGAAATTAGGGTATCAGGGTACTTCAGGAAGCAGCTTATCTCTGGCAACTGTAAGGGGAGAAAGGATCATCCTTTCAAACTGAAGGAGGTCGGGGCCCGAACAGACTCGTACCAAGAGTACCAGACATTTCTACCAAGAGTAATTCGGCAATGTAAAGACCATGCTTCAGGTCCCTTGGGGGGAAGGGGGGTCAATGGGTTATAAATTAGGAATAAGAGTCATATTCTCCACTGCCAATTTCGCCTATCAGGGCTGCTTGCAGTGTATTCAATTAGAATTAGCGTGAACATAACGTAAAATCAATATCCTTCAGCATTTAATAACAAAAAATAGACTATGCATTTAAAATTTAACAAAACAATACTCGTTATAGAACGGAAATTAAACAGCTAACAACTTTATGAAGAAGGATTTTGCTTCAAAGGCAGCCCTTTAGCAGCAGAATACTCCTCCCAGCCTCCTTTATAATGCCTAGTACTGAAAATTTGAAGAAAATAAAATAAATAAACAAAACGGAAATGAAATATGGGTGTGTGAAGAAGCAGCTACTAGTACTACTACTACTACTACTAAGGATAAAGAAAATTATACTTTTTATAGCCAAGTTCTGCCGCAGCATCTATAGCTTTTCGACTACGAATTCCTTTTAGGCAACAAAAGACAATGTTGGAATCTTTCGTTTGGGGTTTTTTTGCACCATACTTTTTAGCGAATTTGTCGTCCGGCAACTTCAATGCATTTTGAAGTTCTCCAACTATATTAGTGATAAGATTACCAGATATAATTTTATGATTTAATGACCATGACACACATACAGTATATTTGCAAGTAATGCAGGGCCAATCAAAACGTAAAGAAAAGATTTTGAGAAATTTATTTCTAGAATTTAAGAGAACTTACTAGGAATATTAACTGCTGCAGGATAAGCACCATATTCCACCAGTTCTTTAGGTTCACGTACATCGATGAGCTGAACATCTCCTGATTTGATCAAGGATTCCAAATCACCGAAGGTTAAATCAATATTGCGATTGACTTGACTACACAAGCCTGAAATACAAGTAAGAAGTTCGTGAGTGTTCATTATCTTAACTAATAAACAGATTTTTATGGTTTTTCCTCTTCAACGCAGGATACACAACATAATGACGTTATATCCCGTAATTGTACCTACTATTTTTATACAGTACGTTGACATTTGAGAATTCCTACTTCTAGCAGTAGGAATACCACAACACACCATGTATTAGCTAAGTTCTCTACCTCTTAAGATTGCAATATCCACATTCGTTTGCGAATATACTATCTGAAATCTCTCCAAATTGATTAAATTTTTAATTACACTTACCTTGACGGTGGATAATTAAGCCTGTAATTTCTGGTCGAAGACTTTTCGAAGAAAAAAAGGCGACATTCTTTCGAACGTTGGGACATTCTAAATACGACGTTCCAAATCGAGTGAGGGCTACGCTGCCAAGCCTGTTCGCTAATCTCGTAAGGCGATAAAAACTATTCATCGCGACCAGCACTTTTAACCTCGATATTATTACTTCAAAATTACCTCGATCAACAAGTAGGAAAGTTTATAACGAAATGTCTCTCACGCGAATCATTTTATAACAGCTCTAATATCACCTACGCCAAACGAACGTTCTAATTAATCACACATGAGCCACCTATCGGCAAATGGGGAAAAACGTGATGCCAATCATGCGAAGGTGACATACAGAGGAGGCCATCCATCATCAAGTCAGGGACGAAGGGTCGGCAAATTGACATGACAAGTAATTGTGACGTCCCAAACGATGCAATTAACATGCCTCATCATCATCATTATACCCATATCCTGCCTGTGGCAAGGTCGGGTCTGCGGGTACTAGCCCTCCGCTATCGTCTACTCCCACCAGGTCCCCGTTCACCCCACACCCTACCATATCTTTACGAACAAGCAGTTAACATGTCTGATTATCACAAATTTAAAACTCAGTCAACAATATCAACTATTCTAATTATAAAATCGATGATCAGTGGAACTGAGTGACTAGTCCTACTTCTGCAGACCACTGCCAAGTTCAAACCTTTCAAAACTACATCCTGTGTGGACACCTGCAGTCTGTGCCCATTCCCAAAAATTGGCACAGAGGGCGGCATAACAGATTAGGATGACTCATATGCACTTGGATACAAGTAACAGACACAAAATATAATCACCGTATTGGAAGTGTTAAAAGCACATATTAATGAAATTAAAGTCGTTAATACGAAAGGTAAACCAACGTAATCTTATCAGTGCAGGTGACATATTTGACACCGGAATCCAACATTGTCCCGATGACGACATTAACAATGATCGTTTACAGGCATCCGGATGTCAAAAGAGGAGGATTCTTTCGGGATAATACTAACAAGGAGACACTCAAAGATCCCAAAATACTAAAACCAACGGAAATTGCACCTGTAGACCAGTTCATCCTCATGTAACCGGCTGACCACCAGCGATTTAAAAATTTCCAGGTTAAGGGGAGCACTATCATCTACTGTCCATCAAACTTCTGCCATGGTAAAAATATTGGTTCCACTTTTCCTGCTTTACTATTCAAGGTTCCCCACAAAATACTTTAAGATAGCCATCTCCAATATGTAGCCTGCGATGGTCTCTCGTGCCAAAGCCAGCCTACTCCACAGAACTCAACTGGTAGCGGACTTCCAATGTTTTTAACGTATATAATTTAAAATAATAATTACACTTACCAATTAACATAAAGTAATAATTATTTCGTCAGTCCAGACGTGATATTAGTTTTTCAAAGCTGTTTATTCGTCCATTTTAGTACAGTCAACATTTCAGAAGTCAACAACCACACAAATGTAAGGATCTTATAATAATCTCAAAATAAATCGACATTTCAGGAGCAGGTGAGTTTCACATTTTGTAAAAAAATGATGTATACATTACGAGGGACGCCATTACACCTCCAAAGAAATATTATAAGCATATTCACTGCACACAAGTTGTAAACGGGTAATTTTCTATGCAAGATCATGGTTGGTTGCAAAGTGAAGAATTTTGATCCGATTTCTCTTCATGAATTTTGCTATGGGGAAGGTGATACGACGGTATGGCTCGAATTTTCATATAAGTTATCACCCATCAGTCTTCATAATATCCAACCTTAACGAGAGACAATAAATATCTAAATTATTTCCATTAAAGATTTTCATATGATAAATAACCATATGGATTGCAGTAGCTTTGGTCACCAACCGGCTGCAGAAAAAACTGTCTAATATAGCACCCTTGTGTCCATTCAGGGGGATTGTTGTTTGTTTGTTGGCGTTTTAGGGCTCTTCAACTACAAGGTTATTAGAGCCCCATCCAAAGTGTAGTTCTTATGCAGAGACTGCCCAGACACTACACTAATGCGACGATTTTTGGATACTAGCGGTACCCAGTTTTCCCAAGCAGCCACCCATGTCAGTACTAGCTGGGGTTGCGTTGCTTAACTTCAGTGATTAGACGAGAACTGGTGTGTCCAACGCAATTTGCCGCTCCCTCCATTCAGGGGGACAAGATGGATACCCGACCCTGCCATAGGCGGGAAAAGGGTTAGGAGGATATATACATACGAGAAGGGCCACCAAGCATAACTTACCCATTGTTAATATTTTTCTTCTTGTAGACCATATTTAAAAAACATCATAACTGGAGCTTCTTCACCATCTACATTTCTGTACTCCAAAATTGCCACCATGCCACTTTCACAATCACAACTCTCACCTATAAAAAAAAGTTAAATAGAATTTGTTTACTACCATATTTATATCAATAAACACCACGGCGCTAATTCGAGGATTGCTATCTTTATTATTAAGTGTTGAAATAAAGTTCACTCATCATCATCGTGCCCTTTTCTCGCCTGCGGCAGGGTCGGGTCTGCGGGTTCTAGCCCTCCACTCCCGCCTACCGGTATCTCCCACTAGGTTCCCTTCCACCCCGAACACTACCATATCCTTGCGAACAACCTGCTCCCACGACAGCTTTGGTAGCCCCCTGTCCCGGGTGCTGCCGACCACCTGTATTCCTGGAATTCCCCTAACGAGGTCCTCGTCCCCTCTTCTCATTAAGTGCCCATACCACCTCAGCCTATTCTCCCTCATCTTTTCGGCGATGTCCACCACCCCCAGAAATAAAGTTCACTATACTCTGTAATTGTATGAATCATTCAGTTTTTCGTTGTCCTGTGTCATTTTTCGTAATTTTTTTTTGCATTGTCATGATTTTATTTTGTTGTTGTTTTAGGGCCATACAACTACAAGGCCATTAGAGCCTCGTCCACTAACTAGTTCTAATGCAGAGACTCCTCAGACACTACACTAATGAGAAGATTTTTGGGTATTAGCGGTAGGCAATTTTTCCAAGCAGCCACCTATTTTAGTACTAGCTGGGGTTGCGGTCCCCAACTTCAGTTATCAGGCAAGAACTGCAACCCAACGTGACACAGCCGCTCCCTGCATTGTCTTAGAATCTGACAATAATGTTATCAAGGACAGTTCGTTTGCAGTAAAGAAGAAAACTATAGGCCATGATTACAAATTATTAGTAATACAGTAACAACATTTTGGGAGTGAAAATATAATAGCCACCCTCGAATAAAGCACTGCACGTTGAGAAAAACGCTATGAAGTTTGAATAAATACGGTATTTTAGTATAAAAAGCTGTAGAATAATGTGGTTTAACGAAATAGCGATCATACCCGTGTAAAATTGAAAGTCTTTAAATCTTGGAAGCAATTTCTTTACGACTTCATTCATTTTTGTCTTAAAATTATCCACAGCTGACGGATTTGTTTCATTAAGTTTTTCTGCTACACTGTAATAAAAAAATCAATTCGAAAATTTAGCAATTTGAACAGGAATAAAGAGGAATGAAAAATACATTTCTGAAATACTAACTTTTTCATGTAATCTTTCAAGTAACTCAAATAAGCTTTTTTGTCAGAAAAACAAAGAGCTTCCTGCAACCTCTGATTTAATACGATGTCAACTCCGGATTCGACCACGTCTTCTGTACCTTCATCAGCTTCTTCTGCTGATGGATTAGATCCGGAAAGGACAAATTCACCTTGCCGTCTTGTCACATGCTAAAAATAATAATAAGAATTCCTAATATTAATGACTCATGATTCAGCCCAAATTACATTACACATATTCTGACTAATAATACTACGTGTGTCAGTCAATGTAGACTCATTTCTCTCGCCCTGTCTCTCCTTCATGTTTCTTTAGTTAATTTATAATTGAAGTAGTCATATTGTTAACATATTTTAAACTTCCTCTGGTCACAAATTTATGAATATTAAGGTAACTAACACAGGTTCATTACTTTAACCCTTTTGGGTTAATGTCGTCATGCTGTTACGCAACGAGTTCCTTGAACTCCATCTTAATAGGAGTTTCATTCAATACGCTAGCACCACATGTCAAATCCGTTTAACGACAATACAAACGCAGAGACACTAAATTATTATTTAATATGGGTAAAAAATCAGTTTTAATTCTAACTTTAATATTTTTACCTTGCCGTAAACTTCATACACTACGTCATCCACCAATTTATACTTGTAGCTGTCGGTAAACATTTCATCGCCTATAAAAAAAGAAAAATAATGAAATCAACTCCACATTTATGATAAAATGAATACATCAATAAGTAATAAATATTTTACCAGTAAAAATATCCTTAAAAATCAACATTTTTCTCAGATGTCCGACGATAACTCGAGAGCTACAAGACAACAACCTCTGTCACTCTCCAAAGACGGCGCAAAAAGGAACGAGCAAAAGGACTCTACTCAACAACGGTGCAATTCCTACATCCGATTCCGGTTCACCAATGTGACCACTAGCTATTAAAAAGCGTTCTTTTATAAGGATTTTTCTTCCTGCAAGTAGAATGTGTCGAAATTCTACACTTGTCTTCTCTTCGTAGTATTTTAAAATTATTTTTTAAAATAAGGAAAATGGAAAATATACATCAGCATCATCATCATCATGATTGTGTTGCTACTGTTTCCAATTCCTCCGTTCATCAAACATTAAGTGAAATGGATTTTGAAAAGGGAATTTGGCAAGCGAGTAAGTAGACATATGAAGATGTCAAGTGTAATTATAATTTTGAATTTATGCCCCTCATCCATCAAGCGATAGTTTTATTTATTCACTTCACAGCTCTTGACGATAATACAAATAAAGTTACATCTTTATTGGATAAAGGATTAAATGTTGACGTTAGAGATTCGTTTGGATACACAGCCCTGGTAACCCAACTTCAAAGAGGGGTCTTTCGTAAAGTTTCTGAAATTCATTAATCTATTAACGTAGTCTCTGCAGTACAAAAATTCAGGTTGCCGAACCATGTTTTGCAGTAGAAGGGGGGGAGCGGCTTATTGCATTGGACACACCAGTTCTCGTCTGATCACTAAAGGGAACAACCCCGACATTTGTCTGGGGCGCCATTTTGTCTGTATGTGTACGAACAGAGCACACAAACAGAGCGCTGCTTCAAGGGGCGGCAATTTGACCTTTTGTCCGGGGCAGCAATTTGTCTTTTTGTCCAGGGCGGCATAAGTGCTAGAGCAGGCGCTGTCCAGTGTTGAAGTTATTGCTGTTGTTTGTTCGTGCTTTTGGGCCCACAGCTACGATGGTCATTAGGGCCATCATACCGCGTGGCGGTGGTGTAAAGTGCCATCCCACCATAGTGACATTTAACGACGGCCCCGAGCCGTCGTTGTCATGCTTCCGCAATGCCACTGAGGTGAATGTCCGCAATGCCACTGGTGGGGCGGCATCCCCCGCATAGACAACCCGTCCAATATTCCTGCGGCTTCCAGACGCCTGGCTGGAGTGCTCCCAGTCAGAGTAGTTTCATCAAGAATAGGGGCTAATCTTAGATTAGGAACGTTGAATGTGGGGGGGGGGGGGGTAACCCTGAGGTTAAGCAACAGCAACGCAACCCAAGCTAGTATTAACATGAGTGACCGCTTGGGAACAATCGTCGTAACAGCATAGTGTCTGTGCAGACTCTGCCTTACAACTATTCAGTGGACGGGGCTCTAATGACCGTTGTAGTCGAAAGGCCGTAAAACACCAACGAAACCATTGGGACAATCGGATTAATAAGGCATTCACTGAAGCTAATGTAAGAGGCAACTGTCCAGGCAGAATTTGACAGCCAAAATGATTCTTATGGGCAATGTTCCTTGTAAGCTGCGCGCGTGCGCGGCCGCACACACGGGCCAGATGCCCGGCGCACAGGGAAAAGTTCCCCGCACACGGCTGGTAGATGACTGGTAGAGACTCCGCTCACTTAAAATCAAATTTGCACATGAGACTTGGCTTCTTGGAGGGAGCATTGCTTATGGGGTTACCATCACACCTGGCTGTCGTCACTAGATTAGTTTCATGGATTGGGGAGTAAACCAGGCAACCATAACAAGACTAACCCTTAGGAGGCTGCCCGCAGGAGATGAGGAGGTAGGTGAAAGGATGAAGGAGAGGGTTTATTTGCAGCACCCAACGTTCTTTACCAATCACCCATGTTGGTATTGAGGTGGGCTTGCGCTGCTTAACTTTAGTGATCTCACGGGAACTGATTGTTTTTGTTTGTTGGAGTTTAAGGTCCCGTCAACTACAAGGTCATTAGAGACCCGTCCACTGCATAGTTCTAATGCATATACTGCACAGACACTACACTAATGCGACGATTATTGGGTATTAGCATTACCCAGCTTTCCCGAGCGACCACCCATGTCAGTACTAACTGAGCTTGCGTTGCTTAACTTCAGTGATCAGACGAAAACTGGTGTGTCCAACGCAACTTGGCTGCACTAATGAATGTGTACGGTGAGCGAAGTGTGTCTGTCATTTTTGAGAGTTTTCGCTTTATTTTTTTCAGCATTATGCCGCTCGACAAGGTAATGCGGAAATGGTCAAGCTTCTTTTACAGCATCATGCAGATCCTAATGTTAAGACGCGATCGGGAGCACTTACTCCATTGCATCGTGCAGCGCATCAGGGACATATCCAAATTCTCCAACAGCTCATCAGTCGAGGTGCTTCCGTTGATTCCTGCGATGCGGACGGCAAAACAGCTTTGCATAAGGTTGTGATTCTCTCTCTCTCTCTCTCTGCACAAGTTGACCAGCCACATTTTTCAACAAATTACTTTATGAATTACCATAGGCTGCTGAAAATGGTAAAATACAAGCTTGTGAGTTTCTCTTTTCTCACTATCCACATCTGAACCACGTGTTGGACGTGCGGGGTCGCCGCCCAGTTGATGTAGCCACAACAGAGGAGATAAGGCGTATTTTTAACAAATAACACTATTCATTATCGTACCCTTATCCCCCCGTGGCAGGGTCGGGTCTGCGGGTTCTAGCCCTCCACTCCCGTCTATCTCCCACCCGGTCCCCCTCCACCTCGCGCACTACCATATCCTTAGGGAGCGGCGAATTGCGTTGGACACACCAGTTCTCGTCTGATCACTGAAGTTAAGCAACGCAACCCCAGTTAGTACTGATCTGGATGGCTGCTTGAGAAAACAGGGTACCGCTAGTATCCAAAATCGTCGCATTTGTGGAGTGTCTGTGCAGCCTCTGCATCAGAACTACACAGGGGACGGGGCTTTAGTTGAAGGGCCCTAAAATACCAAAAAAAAGGTGGCCGCTTGGGAAAACTCGGTACTGCTAATACCAAAAAATCGTGGCATTAGTCTAGTGTCGGTATAAGAACTATGCTGTTGACGGGGCTATAATGACCTTGTAGTTGAAAGGCCCTAAAACACCAACAAACAAACAAACAACCATATCCTTACAGACAACCTGCTCCCACGTCTGCTTCGGTCTCCCCCTGCCCAACTTGCTTCCAACCACCTGCATTCCTGAAATGGACCTAACGACAACAAGGGAGCGGCAAATTGCGTTGGACACCAGTTCTCTGGGCTGAACACAGAAGTTAAGCAACGCAACCCCTGCTAGTACCAACATGGATGGGCGTTTGAGAAAACTGGGTACCGCTAATACCCAAAAATCGTCACATCAGCTTGTAGTCAGGGCCGGCCCTAGAATTTGCGGGGTCCAAGGCAGCAGGCGAGAGCGGGGCCCCAGTACCAAGTTGTTTTTTAATTCACCAGCGCGGGACCCAAGGCGGTCGCCTTGCCCTAAGCCGGCCCTGCTTGTAGTGTCTCTGCATTACAACTACGCAGTGGACGGGGCTCTAATGACCTTGTAGTTGAAGGGCCCTCAAACATTAACCAGTGAAATAACAAGTAGACGAAAAACTTACCGAAAGAATTTAAATCACATCGTTGAATGATGCAAATAGGACGTCAAAAGAAGTCTTTTAATAATTTCTTCAGACAATGAATCAATAAATCATTTTCGTAAAAGAAACACACCAATTGGCTCTAATTATTTATTTTTCTGGCATCTTTTATTTTTTGGTAACTGTCATCACTATTATCTTCCATTTTGCTAACAATTTTGATATCAAATTCACTGCTTAAACCTGAAATTGAAGCAGAAACATGAAGCCAAGATGGCTATCTAATATGTAAATAAAAGCAACTCCTACCTCTTCTTCCGCCTATGGCAGGGCCAGGTACCCATCTTGTCCCTCTGAAAGGACACAAAGGCAAATCTATTGGACAGCGTTTTTTCTACAGCCGGTTGCCGACCAAAGTTGTAACCCTAATGCTTATTGATCGTCGGTCTACTGTTCCCAGACGCCAGGCGGGGGAGACTACCCGTACCATAGTAGAGAGGATTCTTTGACGTTCCGAATACCATCGTGCACCACATGGGACATCAGTTGTACTTCTTATCCCCAAAAAAAGGTGCACTCGGAGCCTCTCTCTATCTCTCGCCCGGTAGAAAAAAAGAACCAACCTTTGATCGGCGGTCTACAGTCCGTTAGGGCACTCCACCTCCACTAGACGCCAGGACGGAGTGGGGAACGAGCTCCTACACTTGGGAATGTTGCCTCATCTACTCGTTGCATAGTAGAGAGGGTTTTTTGACATACAAATGCCATCGTACCACCACACGGGACATCGCTTATACTTCTCATCCGAAAGAAGGCGCACTTGGCGCCAGTGGCGTCACCCGATGCGGGGACATCATGGTGTCACCCCCTCTCCCGAAAAATACCGCATCTGCTGCTTTGGTGTCACATGGTGCGGCCCGCACCCCCCTAGTGACGCCACTGCTTGGGGCTTCTCTGTCTGTTAAGTCAACCCAACTGCGCGTAGTATGGAACCTACAACCACTGACGCAGTTATCGCGCGTGCTATCCAGTTGAATAGTAACACAAAAAAAGCAACTCATAACCCTTTTCCCGCCTATGACAGGGTCGGGTACCCATCTTGTCCCTCTGAATGGACATAGGGCGATATATTGGTAATAGTTTTTTTCTTCTGCTGCCGGTTGCCGGCCAAAGCTGCACCCCTACGCTTATTTATACGCTGCGTAGTAGAGAGGGTTCTTTTATGCCTGGTTCCGTATACCCACGCGCTAACGCTACTACCGTTGAATCAGACGACACAGCACAAAAAATGGTGACGTCACACTGCTACTTGGGGCGCCGCAGAGCAGCTATGCGAGTTGACCACTGGTCAACTCACATAGCGCCCCGCACGTCACGCTGCTTTCTGATTGGCTGGCGGTTGAGCTGTCTGCTTGAAAAATGGCGGAGGATAATGTAAGACATGACGGCGGCGTGCGGTGACTCCAAATAAAGCGCTGCACTTATGCTTAGTTCCGTATCACCGCACTTCAACGCTAATAACGTCACCACTGATGACATTTTGATGACGTTTTGTGCTAGTGCGTTATGAAGGACCGCCAGCGCAATTCCTTAAGTGCAGCGCTTTATTTGGAGTCACCGCACGCCGCCGTCATGTCTTACATTATCCTCCGCCATTTTTGAAGCAGACAGCTCAACCGCCAGCCAATCAGAACGCAGCGTGACGTGCGGGATGCTATGTGAGTTGACCACTGGTCAACTCAACTACCGTCCCGCATAGCTGCTCTGCGACACCCCAAGTAGCAGTGTGACGTCACCATTTTTTTGTGCTGTGTCATCTGATTCAACGGTAAAAGCGTTAGCGCGTGGGTATACGGAACCAGGCATCAAGGAATTGCGCTGGCGGTCCTTCATAACGCACTAGCACAAAATGTCATCAGTAGCGACGTGATTAGCGTTGAAGTGTGGTGATACGGAACTAGGCATTACGTGCAAGTGCCATCGTACACCCACACGGGACCTCGGTTTTACCTCTCATCCGAAAGAAGGCACACTCGCGGCCTTTTTCTCTCTCGCCCAAAAGAAGCCAACCCACCTCGGTCTAGTATCGAACCTAGAACTACTGACGCAGTTGCCGAGCGTGCTAACCACTACGCCACCGCGGCGGGTGCATTGAATAGTAACAACAAAAACAAAATTTCAATTTGATGAATCTATTTTTGGTCATTTGTGTGCGTCATTTTTTTTTAATAATTATCATTTTTGGCACATACATTTTCGGGAGAGAAAAAAATCACATAAGAAATTTCAAGAAAAAGATCACATCTTACTTTTTTTTTCTTCCTCAAGAGATAATGAAAGGAAAAACAACCACTATATGATGAATATTGTGCGGAAGACGAAAAAAATTAACCAAAATATACTTTTTAAAAAACTGAATTATAAAGTATATCTAAAGAGGAAACTAATATTTCAACAATTTTTCAATCAAATTACAATTCCTCTTTTGTGTTTTCACAAAACCACAAAAAAATTAAACCAAAAACCAATTGAAATATTTACAATTCTTCTGAGCAACACACAAATTTTCACTTAAAAAAATTAATATTTTTATAAAATTCAACACTGAAGAGTTGTTTTATGGAGAAGGGGTACATGGGGGCGGGAGCGAAAAATGGGGTACAAGAAGAAGGAGCAGGAAAAAAAAGCATTTGAACAATAATTAACATTTGATATGATGCGGCATGTTACAAATCACTTCGCATCGGTAAAAGGTCTCACTGTCCGCACACCCAAACAAGAGCGCAGCTCAAAAAAAAATAAAAAATGGACCGTCCCAAATGTATGGGGAGTACAACGCTTTATTTTCAAAGCAAGCAACTCATAGCCCTTTTCCCGCCAATGGCAGGGTCGGGTACCCATCTTGTCCCTCTGAATGGACACAAGGGTGATGTATTGGACAATGGTTTACCACAGCCGGCTGCCGACCAAAGCTGCAACCCCTATATGCTTATTGATCTGTTGGTTGGGGCATTCCGACGCCAGGGGAGAGGGGCGATCTACTACTGTTCGTTGGAACACTCCACCAGACGCCAGGAGGTAGTGGGGGCGAGCTCCTACACCCGGAAATGTTGCCTCATCTACCCGTTGCATAGAAGAGAAGGTTCTTTGACGTGCCAATGCCATCATACAACACACGGGACCTCGATTTTGTTTCTCACCGGAAGGAAGACGCACTCGGGGCATGTTTCTCTCTCGCCCGGTAAAGAAGCCAACCATCCAGTATCGAACCTAGAACTAGTGACGCAGTTACTGAGCGTGTTACCCACCGCCCCACCGAGGCGGGTCAACGCTTTATTTTCAAGTAGTAACAACTGCAAGGGTTAAGCTTCCAAATTTGGTCAAGCTCTGGTGGGGCAGTGCAAAAGCATCCATTTGTTATCTTGCTCTCCAATACTTGGGGCAGTTAATTATTCCCAGCTGCACTCTTTGGGTATGCGGACTACACACCCCCTGCCCAACTAGATTCCCCTCTAAACGGAGCAACAAGTAACTCACCCAAATATCCGCCTTATAAAAAAACAAGCTGTGAATTCAATAAAATAAACATTAGTATAGTAGCAGCAGAGGCAACAAAAACAGCAACAGTCGGTACAGGTGTAACCGGAAATACTTCAAATACATGAAAGTATTACGTCACAGGAAAGCAAATGGCGAAGATGGCTCAATTTCTAATTCAGTGACTCATTTCTTCAGGATAAAGAGACAATTTTGAAAGACTGATATGATTGTATAACACACCAATTTCTATCATTATTACGCCTGTCGACAGCACAACCGACCCTAGGAGGGGTGTGAGCGAACAAGAGTCCCACGTCTCTAACTAAAGCACATCCTAACCCTTTTCTCGCCTATGACAACGACACATACATCTTGTCCGTCTGAATGGACACAAGGGTGATTCATCTGTTGGACAACGTTTTTCCGCAGCCGGTTGCCGAACAAAACTTCAGCCCCAATGCTTATTGATCGTCGGAGCACTCCACCTCCACCATCCGCCAGGAGAGAGTGGGGGCGAGCTCCTAAACCTGGGAATGTCGCCTCTTGCACCCGCTGCATAGTAGAGAGGGGTTCTTTGACGTGCAAATGCCGTCTTACACCACACGGGACTTCGGTTTTACCTCGCATCCGAAGGAAGGAGCGCTCGGGGCATGTCTCTCTCTCTCGCCCAATAAAGAAGCCAAAACACCTCGATCCAGTATCGAACCTGCAACCACTGACGCAGTTACCGAGCACGCTACCTATTGGGCTACTGAGGCGGGATCGCACGCCTCCGACTGACTTCGCAAAAAGAAAAAAAAAAATGGCTTAATTTTTGTTGTCTTTTAATCCTAATATCGCCAACCCCCCCAACCGGATAGAATTACTGTTTTCCAACGAGGCCGCCCATCCTAGTATTAGCTGGGGTTGCTGTATTAGTTTCAAGGGTTGGGGAATAAGCCAGGCAGCCATAACAGGATGAACTCTTAGGAGGCTGCCCGCGGGAGATTAGGAGGTAGGTCAAAGGATGAAGGAGAGAGCTAATTTGCAGCACCCAACGTTCTTTACCAACCGCCCATGTTGGTATTGACGTGGGCTTACGCTACTTAACTTCAGTGATCTCACGGGAACTGGTGTGTTCAACGCAACTTGGTAAGTCGAGGTATCCCCCACTGTATTTTAATTGAAAACACTGTGACATTTTTGACTTTCTGGACCCATATAATAAGCCCTAGTAGTTGTGGGCCGGCCCTTCAACCCTAAAACTAAAAAAACTTGACAATTTTGTATGTGCGGGCAAGCCTGACTTAGTATCAGCGTTCATACGGGCCCTGTAATAAAAAAAAAACAGTTTTCCCACCTCTGCCCTAATGAGTAAACTGGAGTGGAGAGAGAGAGAGGACTGATCCATCACGACCTTAACAGTCACATTCATCACAAATTTGCCTTTTGTTTTCTTGTCTTCCTGGCACTCTCACATATGGGACGAATAGAAGCAGGATTGTTTTTTTTCTTCGTGTAAATGAAAACCTACGATATAAACAGCAATACAGAGAGTTCAGAGCTGAGAAAACCTGCAAGATTTGTTGGAGAAAACGAGAGAGAGAGTGTGTGTGTGTGAGAGGGAGAGCAAGAGTGTGAGAGGGAGAGCAAGAGAGTGAGAGGGGGAGAACGTGAGAGGAGAGAGAACGAGAGCATTATCAAAACCATGTCAACGTGAGATATATATTTTCTCCACGTGTCTTCATATTGGTTTCAAACCAAGAAACTCACAAAAATTGTTTTTAAGGGTCACCAACCCTACGCCATTTAAACATTATTTAAAAAAAGTTGTGCCTGAATCAACAAGAAAGGGATGTAGGGAGGGAGAGAGGGACAGGAAGAGATACGATTGGATTCGGATGATGAGTTAGAGCAGGCATGTCAAACTGGGGGGTACTCCGAGGGCCACATTGGTAGCATATGCGTTGTCATGAGAGCAATCATACAGTGCGCCCACCAAGCAGGCTGCAAATGCATACTACATGGCATCGATTGTGCGATGGGCTTCGGACTCTAGGCTTCAAGTGCCACCACATACGGCCCTCGGGCCACCATTTTGACAACCCTGAAATAGAGCATATATTATCTATATATAATATTTTCGTAAGAATAACCGTAATAATAATAATAATAAAAAGACCACCACAAGTAGAAGAAGAAGAAGAAGGAACTACAAACCAATCAACAGTTTGCTATGGCAGCGAATAAAAAAATGAGACCGCAATGTGGAGCTTAGGAAGATGATGAGAACCACAAATTCAAATGAGAGGAGCTTCATTTCACAACTTTAAAATCTCAAAAATCAATAATTATTGAGATAGTAGTAGCAGCATCAACAGTAGTAGCACTAATAGTAGTAGTAGTAGTAATAGTAGTAGTCCTAAAACAATACTTTTAAAAAATATTTCATGATAATAGCATTTTTTAAACACATGCAAACAAACAAAACCCATTTTTTAAAATAAAAACGAAACAATAATAACCCTTTGAATTCTAAACAGATCTAATCTATTTTAAACCTATGTATGTTTGTCTTCCCTGGTGATTACAAAAAAAATCCCAAGAAAACGTGCAAATGATATAAACATCCTCCTCCTCTTCTTCGTCGTCAAGTGCAACATAACTTTTTAGGTGATGTATATGTTGTTATGTACGTGTGTAGGTAGATGTGTGTGATCATTTTCCTTCTTTTTTTTTGTTGTTTTTTTGAGCAGTGCCTTTGGCGAATATTTCTGTGAAGAAAACAAAACAAATCAAATGTGAATCTTGGAAACACAATAAAAGGAGTAGAGAAAACCAAAAAAAAAACATCCTGGAATTGTTGGAATTCCAGGACCTCCACACACAACTGTCAAGTCAATCAACAGTCATCATCATCATCACCACCACCACTACACCAAGTAGTGAGAGACCTCCTTGTAAGGTCATCGGACCAGCCTTGAGGAGGAGAGATAGGTGGTCATCACTTTTTAAGTTTATATTTTATACAAATCCTTTGGATTTCATAACACCAATTATTATTATTATCATCATCATCATCATCATCGTAATCATCGGTAGCACATTTTTGTTATTAAAGTTGATTGAGATATGCTCCACTTGTCGGTCTAACATTCAATAATTTCTTTCACACACACAGCCGTAGTAGCCACACATTTATCTTCTTGCTGACCAGCAGGGGGACCACAGAAAATAAAAACATAGATGACACTGGAAGTAATATCCTCTGCGGTTTTTGTCCATTTTGGAACAATGCATAATTATAAAAATTAACATTTTTTTTTTATTATATTTTTGTATTTTTTTTTTCTTCTCCTTCTTCTTCTTCTCATCAAGAGCAACTATATTCACTCATACACTTCTTTTCACAGTTATCCTTTTCTTCCTTTTTCTTTATGGCACCAATAAACTCACAGAAACAACGCAATATTATTTCTTTGATTCAGCATACGTCCTTTCTTCTTCTTCATCATCTTTTTTTTATTATTTTATTTTTGGTTCCTTTCCTCTATAATATCGTTTCCAATCAAATTATTTTTAAAGCAAAGAGGCACTGCAAATGATTCTATTACTTTATCAATAAACCCAACACACTGGCACCCATTGTGGCATACTACCGATTTTTTCCATTGATATCTCTAACTTACGAATCGTTTCTTCGATGTCATTATTCACAATTGTTAAATCAAAAAAGTGACTATAAGCTTGTCGTAATAAATCACTTTCTCTTGATAGCCTTTCCAAACTTCCATCATACTGCAAACAAAGAAAACATAAAAAAAAAAGTCATCATTACTAATGGCAGAGCCACCACTGCTACGTCACTTTCTCTCTCCCCCCCATATCATCATCATACCCTTATTCCGCCTGTAGTAGGGTCGGGTCTACGAGTTCTAGCCCTCCATTCCCGTCGATTTCCCACCAGGTCCCCGTCCACCTCGCGTACTACCATATCCTTACTGACATCCTGCTCCCACCGTCTGCTTCGGTCTCCCCCTGCCCCAGGTACTTCCAACCACCTGCATTCCCGAAATGGACCTAACGACAACAAGGGAGCAGCAAATTGCGTATGGACACACCAGTTCTCTCGTCTCATCACAGAAGTTAAGCAACGCAACCCCTGCTAGTACCAACATGGATGGGCGTGATGCCCGCCTATTTTCAGAGGTAGCCTGGAAGAGATTCGCATCTCGGCTACTTGCATTCTATTAACGTGGCTCTTTCTCACTGCCCAACACTCTGATGATCTATATAGCATAGTGGGTCTTCTGACCACTGCCCTGTGAAACTCTCCCCCCCCCCATCTCAATAAAAACAAAAGAGCAACTCCTAACTCTTCTCTCGCCTATGACAGGGTCGGGTACTCATCTTGTCCCAGCGGCGGCCTCCCCCTTATACAATGTCCTTCCTATCTTTAGTGGTTTAGCCAACTGCAGATTGGACAGCAACTGTTGGACTAGCAGTATAGAAATGGGGATAGCAATGCGAAAATGCTCAAGATTGAAATATGAATCAGTTAAAAATGCGCCCCATTGAGGCACTGAAGGGGGCAATTGCTCCATTGCTCTCCCTCTGGATCCGCCCCTATGAACCTCGTCCCTCTGAATGGACACAAGGGCGATCTATTGGACAGTGTTTTTCCACAGTCGGTTGCTGACCAAAGCTGCATGTTTATTTATCGTCGGTCTACTGTTCGTTAGGTGGAGCACTTCACCGAACTCCTTCATTTGTAAATGTTGCCTCATCTACCCTTTGCATAGTAGAGAGGGTTTTTTGACTTGAAAATGCCATCGTAAAACAACAACACGGGACCTCGGTTTTACTTCTCATCCGATGGAAGGCGCACTCGAACGTTTTCTCTCTCTCTCTCTCGCCCGGTAAAGAAGCCAACCCACCTCGGTTCAGTATCGAACCTAGAACCACTCAAGCAGTTACCGAGAACGCTACCCACTGCGCTACTGAGGCAGGATATTTCCTTCACCTCAATTAAAAAAAATATAAATATATAAAAAGATATATACATAGGATACTTACGTCAGTAAGTGTCGCCAACGTGGGTGCTGCAATGAATACAACGAAAGGAGCAAAATCTGCCGTTCTCAAGATTTTTAAAGCCTGTGGCTCAACATCTAAAATTGCCATTTTTCCTTCCTGATGAATCTTACGGATGGTTTCTAACTTTGTGCCATACATAGCATCTTCGTGAGTTCCATACTCTAGATATTCATTTGCCGCAATATCCGCCATCATTTCATCATGTGACACGAAATAATAGTTCTTCCCATTTTCTTCATCAGGTTTTGGCGATCTTGTAGTGTCTGCAAAAGTGATAAAAAAAAAATACATAACATATAGAAAATTTAATTTCAGCAAATGACGAGAAAAAAAAAGGACTGCGGTTGGGTCGAAGGTGTATTAGGGCCCTTCAACTACAAGATCATTAGAGCCCCGTCCACTGCGTAGTTCTAATGCAGAGACTGCATAGACACTACACTAATGCGATGATTTTAAGAGTATTAGCGGTACCCAGTTTTCCCAAGCGGCCACCCATGTCAGTACTAGCTGGGGTTGCGTTGCTTAACTTCAGTGATAAGACGAGAACTGGTGTGTCCAACATAATAAGGCACTCTCATAAAGGACTGGGAGGGCGAGAATTAATGGAAATGTGGGGTAACAAATCAAGATTTCAGTGCAGTTGCTTTTTTTCTTTTTCTTTTATCTCCCCATCCCACTTCAATTACGAAATCAGCAGCAGCAAAGAAGACTTAATAGCTCATTATTGGACAACAGCCAGCAAGAAATAAATCTAAAATCAACAAAAATTGGCAAACGGTGCTGCAGTTTTTTGCCGAATTACAAAGAGAGTGTGGAAGACTAAAACACAAAAAAATAGCAGCACTTACGTGGAATGGGATAGGCATATTTATCTGGATGATTGGCTATAAGCGTATTTTTAATATGACGCCTTCCAACACCATGTGCACCTGCAATAACGAAGGACGATATATCGTTTAAAATAAAGAAGTCATCATGGCCCCAAGAATAATATAATCGTTACGTGAAATCTGGATTGGCTCACCTAATAAAACGAGAGTCTTTCTCGTGAAAGATGGCAACTTCACTACTTCTTCGTAAGTCACTAAATCCAACTGATCAAACACCGCATTATGTTTGGCCAAATATTTATCTTTATAACGTTTCTTTTTTCGACCAAAAATTGAGCAATTCACTAGTACCAAAATAAATATACCATCTCACAAACCATGCTTATAAAAACAATTGGTTTAGATCAGCGGTCTTCAAACTGTGTTCCGCGGAACCCCAGGGTTCCGCAATACATCTCTGGGGGTTCCGCGAGTCAAAATAAAAATTCGTTAGCAGCGGCAAGACATACTTTTTTAAAGGTGGGATGGGGTTCCCCCAAAACATCTTATAGTTCTAAGGGTTCCGTGAGTCGACAAAGTTTGAAGACCACTGGTTTAGATACATTAAAACCAACAACAACAACAACAGGTCATCATTATAATCATCTAACTCAGTGGTTCTCAATCCGTTTGGAGTAGCGGAGCCCTTACCTGGCAGCCAGTTCGTTCGCGGAACCCCTATTTGATTCAAGCAATATTGAAAACAATTTAAACATGCGCAGAAATGACTGTAAGCAAATATATATTATGGAATGCTTCAGGAACAAGTTCTTCTTCCGGAAATCCTTCCAGATTTTAACCTCTCGGACAACCATCAACACACTGCTACCACAGAAGAGGAACCTCAAACAGAAAACGTTACAAGGGTCCACTGTTTCTAGTTTCTTTGGTGTTTTAGGGCCCTTCAACTTCAAGGTCATTAGAACCTTGTCCACTACATAGTTCTAATGCAGAGACTGCACAGACACTACATTTGGGATTTGGGTATTAGCGGTACCACAGGTTTTCCCAAGCGGCCACCCATGTCAGCACTAGCAGGGGTTATGTTGCTTAACTCGAGTGATCAGACGAGAACTGATGTGTCCAACGCAATAAGCCGCTCCCCTTAGAAGGGTCCAGGTGTAGTAAGAGAGAGAGAGAGCACAACTGCGTAAATGTGAGACGCACAAGTTCAAAATGAAACAATTGTATTTTCTCAAGCAAACCACACCTAGAGCTAAAGATAAGACGGCTGGCGTTTGTGGCGCCCCAGGGATCCGCAGGAGCGCTTCGTTCCGAGGATCTCAGAAAAATCCTGCTAAGGAGAGTCCCAGTTGAGAACCGCTGATCTAGCTTCCCTCCAAAATACCTTGTTCGTGTTTCGCCTTTTCCATTGCATGACATGCAGTTCGCCACTCTTGCAATTCTGGCGAAGGTATAAGTCCTGCCGGTCCACTGCCACCGTCCTTGCACGCCTGCCACCAATTATGATCATCTTTACTAATTATCTGTAGGATGTCTCCAATTTTAAAACTGATGCCAGCCTGGGTACACGGAATCAGGTCATCATCAGCCGGATTATACTCGAATTGAGCTCGTACGAATATCTAAAAGAAAAAAACAAAATACAGAAGTTTAAAATTAAATTTTTTATTCAAAGTTCGTAAAAAAAAAAAAAAAACTTGTTCATTTCTTCAGTTCAATCAGCAGCTAGACAATCACAAACATCCACAAATGAAAAGAAAATCGATTTAATAATAAATAATACGCTAGTGAGTGAGTGAGTGTGTGCATTTGAACCCAATTACATACTCTGAGATAATATTCATGATAAGGAGCAGCAGAGTGTCAGCATGCTCACAATTAAAACCAAAAAAAAAAAAAAAATAACCTACAATCTCACCTCTTGCCTTAATAAATGAAAAATAACACAATAAAAAAAAAAAACCCTACAATACCAGTATAGTGAGTGCACAATTAAGTATCTATAGTCATTCACGATGAAATGCGCATTAGAAAATTAACTTTTAAATGTGCTTTCATTTCAATTCATAATGCCACCGGGAAAAAAAACCACATCCACTTTCATTCATTACTCTTGCAAAACATTAAACAGCACAACATGCAGGCAGGCAGGCACTTTTCCTCAGTCGACCAAATTCAAAAACAAAGCCGTGAAAACCAGGGTAAAAGAAATTGCAGCGCTTTAAGTAAGTACTGAATAATAATGCTTCATTACATTCAATAAATAACTGCTAGCGCTAAGGGATTCCTAGACGTACTATCAATACAGTCAGTCAATGGCAATTTTTGTAAAACAAAACATGCCAAGGTATTGGAATAACGTTTTATTGTGCGACAGGAGAGGGGAGCCCCGGGATTTTTGTTTTTTATAATTCATGCCAAAGTGATTAAATTATTTTTAACAAACTTCATGTGATGAGTAAAAGAGTAAGATAAAAAGAAGGAAAAAAAAAACCCAAACAACTGTGTGTTGTGTGTGTATATCGAATTAAAAACCTTCTTCTCAAATACAGTTGGAAGCCAGATAATGATAATGTAATATCCAATTGCGGCTATGGCTATCACAATCGGTCAGGGAGGGAGATCACTGCATGCATACAAAGTGAATGACCAGTGTGTGTGTGTGTATCCTGTTGCCATTTTTCTAATTTGGTTTTGTGTTTTGTTGGTGTCTTAGTGCCCTTCAACTACAAAGCCATTAGAGCCAAGTCCAATGCGCAGTTCTAATGCAGAGACTGTACAGACACTACACTAGCGGTACCCAATTTTCCCAAACGACCACCAATGTCAGTACTAGCTGGGATTGAGTACTGCTTAACTTCAGGGATTGGTTTGTTGGTGTTTTAGGGCCCTTCAACTACAAGGTCATTAGAGCCCCGTCCACTGTGTAGTTCTAATGCAGACACTGCACAGACCAGTTTTCCCAAGCGGCCACACATGTCAGTACTAACTGGGGTTGCGTTGCTTAACTTCAGTGATCAGACGAGAACTGGTGTGTCCAACGCAAAAAAAAACCGCTCCCCCTGGCGATCACAATAAGCGGCTTCCACTGTATGAAAGTTATACATTGCCACTAACATGCACAAATAAAGGAAAATATCAAAAAATTAAAATAGTGCTATTGTGTGGCAGTGCAATTGACAGACATGAGACAATAAAAAAAATGGGACTTCACTACTTACTAGGGTCGGATGGGGAGTTATCCTGAACAACTGAGTAGAGTTTGGATCAGCAGCAACATCATCAGAGCAGCACAAAACACAGAAAAGAAACAAGAAAAAAAGCCCAGGAAAATAGTTATAAGAACATCAATATTCACAGAAAATTCACGACAAAGGAAAGAAAGAAAAACACCAACAAGAACAACAACAACACACCTTTCAAAGACCAACTAATTAAGAAACTCTTTTCAAATCTAAACCGCAAGCGACAAATCAACAACCAGTACAACTAGGATTTTCATAAAACTGAAAAAAAAATGTGCTACCCAAACCTTCGGTACAACAATAATAAGGCTTTTAGAGAGGAAGAATTTTTTTCCTTTTTTAAAGTACCTGATCAGGTAGGAAGGGGACCTGGTGAAAGTTAGGCGGAAACGGAGGGCTAGAATCCGCAGACCTCACTGCACCAACACTACTCCATATAGCACAGCTGGCCTAACCACTGCCCTGTAAAACTTCCCTTTTAACTTGATTGAGACCCTACTATCACACAGGACTCCGCTTGCCTGTCTCCACTTCAACCATCCCCCATTGATTCTATGGGGTCACATCCCAAGTACTTTACCTCTTGCACCTTCGTCACCACAATGCACAGCTAATTCATAATCACCATCACCTTCAATCAATATTCAGCATTAATGAGTACCCATACTACTAAAGCAACTCCTAACCCTTTTCCCGCCTATGGCAGGGTAGATCCCTTCTTGTCCCTCTGAATGGACATAGGGCGATATATTGGTCATGGTTTTTTCTGCAACCGGTTGCCGGCCAAAGCGGCACCCCTACGCTTATTTATCGTTGGTCTAGTGTTCGTTGGGGAATGCTACCGACGCCAGGGGGCGAGCTCCTACACCTGGAAATTTTTGCCTCATCTATCCGTTGCATAGTAGAGAGGGTTCTTTGACGTGCAAGTGCCCTCGTACACCCACACGGGACCTCGGTTTTACTTCTCATCCGAAAGAAGGCACACTCGCGGCCTCTCTCTCTCGCCCGAAAGAAGCCGACCCACCTCGGTCCAGTATCGAACCTAGAACTACTGGCGCAATTACCGAGCGTGCTAACCACTACGCCACCGCGGCGGGTTGAGTACCCATACTACTGTTTTCATCAAAAATTTTTTAACGTGTATGTATTTTTACGCTCTCTCTCTCTCTCTCTCTCTCTCTCTCTCTTTCATGGCCAGTGCACACAAAGTACAGTTCTGCACTGGACAGCATTACCATTTTAGTGACTCTACCAAACACCCGCGAATCCTCCTCATTCGTGGCGGGGTCTGGAACCTAACTACGAGGTACATACAAGGTACATACAATATTAGGATAGTTTGAACAATATGTAAATGGGATGGGTTGGCTTCTTTAGGCCCGGAGAGAGAGGCCCCGAATGTGCCTTCTTTCGGATGAGAACTGAAACCGAGGGGTTCCGTGTGGTGTACGGTGGTATTTGCACGTCAAAGAACCCTCTCTACTACGCAACGAGTACATGAGGCAAGATTTCCAGCTGTAGGAGCTCGACCCCTTGCGTCGGTGGAGTGCCCGGACGATAAATAAGCACAAGGGGTTGCAGCTTTGGTCGGCAACCGGATGTGGAAAAACACTGTCCAATAGATCGCCTTTGTGTCCATTCAGAGGGACAAGATGGGTACCCGACCCTCCCATAGGCGGGGAAAGGATTAGGAGTTGCTTTGAACATAATATGTGATGCAAACACACACGACACCAGCAAAAAACCTCGTGCGAGTTTGCAATTCATTACATTATTTAAAAAAACAACTTCAAATGGTAGTCAGTAATCGAGCAAAATGAAACACCATTTTATTCAATTCACTAGGAAGTTCAATACGACCTGTCATAATCGCGGTAGCAGCAGTAAAATCTGCTATATAAAGGAACGGCGAGGAAGAGCATTATCAGGAAATTGCAAATGAATCACTAAAAACAAAATATAAAAAAATCCTAATGCTATTAACTTTTCTAAATTAGCTACTTACTTATCTCTTATAAATATTTTTGCATACGGTTATATCTCCAACCCCCTGTCGAAATTGCATTCATTAACGTTTGCTCTTCAATGCGCCTATTTACTGTACACACCTAGTACCCTTGCCGAAGAGGCAACCCTACTATCGATAAAAATCTCTCGTTTCATTAAAGCTTGTATTTTTTTTTTTTTTAAAAAAAAGACAACTCCACTAATAATAACTTGGAAGAGGCATAAAGCCAAAATGAAAAATAGACGACAGAAAGGGTTGCACTTTTCCGATAGTATTGTATAGTGGTGATACATTATATAGAGAAAAGAAGACGACGCCGACAACATACAGTAGTTAAAACTCGCCCTTCTCATATACAGTATTAGTACGTCCAACATTTTATCCAAAAAAAAGAGGCGAAACAACAGGCAAAAAGAAATGTGAACGAAGCTAAGGTTTAAAAGGAAATGAATCAAGTTACAAGAGAATAATAGAATCCAACAACACCAAAAACAAAAACCATATCGACGCCATGACGTGATAAATTAGGAATAGCAAGCAGTAAATCAACTCGAAACAAAGGAAAACCTAAAAATAATAATAAAAAAAAAAGGCAGCTACGGCAAATTAAACTTAATATAGAATACATACTTAAAAGGAAGACGACTCAATTGCTAATGAAAATATAAGCTTGTATGGCGGTCTCGAGATAGGAACACAATGAAGAGAACGCTCATGAATCGAATGAAGAAGAAGAAGAATGGAGGAAGACATCTTTAAAAAAGAATAATGATGATAACGGAAAAGAACACGTTTCGAAAAATGGAAAAAAAATTTGAATAGCACGCGCTCCATTCGAACTTTTTATCTTTTAGCACATGCGCGTTGTGATAATGGAATCACAAAATGGCTTCTGCGTAAAATGAATTTTATTATATTCTTTGAAGCTTTCGATACGATTTTTCTTTTCCTTTTTTTTTTAAATCATGCAGACTGAAAACAGAAATAAGGAATGGGCAGATGAAGACAACGAAAGGAAGAGAAAGAAAGAGAGAAGAATGACTGAACACAAGAACAATAATGATATAAAAGGCAGCAGCACCTGCTTCTCGTCATAAAACCTCTCCTAAGAGCCTAAAATGGTAACTGGGGGTAAATCATGAAATACTACAGTATAAGGCAGTTAGTAGATAAATGGTATTAAACAAAATGACGACGACAACAACAACCTTACTCAGAATTAACTGTCTCTACATCTGTGCCATTCTTTAACCGTACCAAATTAAACCTCGGTTGGCTTTCCCCTTCCTCCCTCGTTAAACAGTTGTTGTTGTTGTTGTTATTGTTGTACATCGTACTTAATCTATCGTGTCAACACAATTCCCATAATATGACAACAGCGGTAAGCAACCTACAATGGCAGATTTGATGCTACAAAACTACAAAAGACAAGCTGAAGGAAACAAACAGGGTGGTAACAAACATTTGAAAATTATTATCAACAATACGACAAAACATAAAATTCAACGAGAGTTCAAACATGGCAATGACGATATCATGCTAATGGCTCGACTAACAGGCTGACCTCAGGTAACAAACCACAAATTCCTCTATTAATTCTTTAAAGATGTGTCAATTACTACTAACCAAGTAAAATTACCACATTAGGACGATAGGAGAAAATGTGACACGGGAAGGTAAAAAAAAAAAAGCAACGCCTAACCCTTTTCCCGCCTATGGCAGGGTCCGGTACTCAGCTTGTCCCATCTGAATGGACACAAGGATGATGTATTGGACGGTGTTTTCCCCGCAGCAGCCGGTTGCCGACCAAAGCCGCAACCCCTATGCTTACTGATCGTCGGTCTACTGCTCGTTGGGGCACTCCACCTCCACCAGACGATAGGACAATGGTGGTGGCGAACCTGTGACCCACCATGCAATTTTAAGTGACCCGAAAATAAAATTAAATAGTGCTTGCACCTGACCCGCGGACAACTTTCTGGTTATTTTTCATCTTATTGGAACCCGTCTTTCAAAAAAGGTTCGCCACCACTGCGCTAGGAGGAAGTGGGGGGTGAGATCCAACAACTGGAAATGTGGCCTCATCTACCCGTTACGTAGGCTCTTTGACGTGAATTGCCATCGTACACCACACGGGACCTCGGTTTTTACTTCTCACCCCGAGGAAGGCGGACACACTCTCTCTCTCGCGGACACACACACTCTCTCTCTCTGTCTGTCTCTCTCTCTCTCCCACCTCGATTCAGTATCGACTCTGGAAACAATGGCGTGGTAAATCTAGCACGCTACCTATTGGGCCACAGAGGCAGGTCAATAGTGCCAAATTAACCATTTCGAAGAAGGGGAGACAAGGAGAACCGAACACATGGAGGAACTATTTAGGCTCATCATCACAGGAAAGAAGGAAAAAGGGAGAGAGGGAGGGATAGATAGATAGATACAGGCAGAGCGAGAGATCAAACGAGGTAAAGGAAATCCAAAACAAACAAG
>JAAFCE010006156.1:18942170-18988225 GCA_013389805.1 Trigoniulus corallinus
GAGAGAGGAGAGGGAGAGAGGAGAAAGAGAGAGGAGAGAGAGAGGGGAGAGAGAGGAGAGAGAGAGGAGAGAGAGAGGAGAGGAGGGAGGGAGAGAGAGAGAGGAGAGGGAGAGAGAGAGTGGAGAGAGAAAGAGAGAGAACACAGTGGTCATCAGATCAGCTAGAGATGACCGAGAGGAAAGACAAAGTAGTCTAAAGATATTCTAATAATAAGAATGATTAGTTTTTAATATTTGAAAACAGGTGGAGAGGAAAGATTAAATAGACAGATAGGTGTGAGGTGAAAAGAGGATGATCATATGCCGAAAAGGGAGCCAACGCTATCATCTGCAACATCTTGATGATGAAGCTTAATAATTAAGAAATGTAATTAAGTCAGACAAGAAGAAGAAGAAGACGAAGTTTTCTTCATCATCTCCTACAACTTGCCTCCACTATTAATAGCCATGGAAACTTTAAGCGTAGGTGGAGAGAAAGAGCCAATATTTCATGATAGCCCGGTCTCGTTTGCTAGCACTGACGACACAACCACCACTAACGTCCATCATTTTAATAGTGTGAACTATTTCTTCGCCTTCCTTCAACCTCTTCCTCCCAACACCTACAGTTCCTCCCCCCCTCTCTCTCTCTCTCCTTCTCTCAACCCTTTCACACTTCATTTCTTTGCCCACTACTTTTAAGTCTAACGTCGATAAATCGATTTTTTTTCTTCCCCCCCTCTTCAATTTCTTATTCCTCATCCTTCATCATCACATAATAATCATCAACATCATATATAACTCTTCCAACAAAAGTAACTATTAACCCTTTTTCCCCGCCTATGGCAGGGTCGGGTACCCATCTTGTCCCTCTGAATGCACACATGGGTGGTCTACTGAACTGCGTATTTTCCACAGCCGGTTGCCGACCAAAGTTGCAATCCCTATTCTTATTTATCGTGGGTCTACTGTTGGTTGGGGCACTTCACCTCCACCAGACGCCAGGAAGGAGAACGGAGGCGAGCTTTTACACCCGGAAATGTTGCCTCATCTACCCGGTGCATAGCAAAGAAGGTTCTTTCAGGTGTCGATGATGCCATTGCGCACTGCACGGGATCTCCGTTTTACTTCTCATCCGGAGGGCCCTTCAACTACAAAGGTCATTAGAGCCCCGTCCACTGTGTAGTTCTTATGCAGAGACTGCACAGACACTACACTAATGCGACGATTTTTGGGTATTAGCAGTACCCAGTTTTCCCAAGCGGCCACCCATGTCAGTACAAGCTGGGGTTGCGCTGCTTAACTTCAATGATCAGACGAGAACTGGTGTATCCAACGCAATTCGCGGCTCCCCACAGTTATCGAGCACGCTACTCACCGTGCCACCGAGATGGAATACATACAAACATAACCAATCCCTGAAATATTCACCTATTTCGTCTTTCATCCCAACTTTGCAAAAAAAAAATTGGGATATGACCGATATACCTACCTGCCCCACGCGTATGCAACGTCTGTTGTTGCACACAAAAGACAGACTAGTACTATTTGATATGAGCCACTCAACAGTGAAATGTCCTAAAGGAACAAATCCTCATGGTCCAAAGAATTTATTACATTTACAAATAACGGGGTAAGTGAAATGGAGGGACCTTCTAAGGGAGGAGGACTGCTAGAGGTTGGTGTCCTGGAAGACCTGGAGGAAACCAAACTACCTCGTGTGTGTACTCGACAACTTACTGCGTCAGTGATTTCGGATTGGATTCTAGCCCGAGGTAGTTTAGTTTCTTTTTCGAGTTAGAGATTCTCAATGAGTGCGCCTTCCGGCCCGGATGGTAAATAAAACCGTGGCCCCGTGTGAATGTGCACCACGTAACCCTTTTTACATGCGAAGTGTAGGTCGGTACAGAATTCCCAGGTATAGGTGCTCGGTATAGGGAATGCTCCAACGAATAAAAATAAGACTGACGATAACTAGGAATCCGTTAACTGTATAAAATCGTCCATTACATCGCCCACATGTCCCAGTGGGGAAAAAACGGATACTCGGCCCTAACAATAGGAGGGAGAAGGAGTTAAGTTTTTGTCGGACTGCAGCAGCCCAGAGAGGGATTTCCTTTCTAGGAGTAAAACCTGTGCCAAATAAAAACGTGTCAAGTGAAGAAAGAAGAGCCTTACCGTTCGGGACAAGCGAACAAGAACACTAATAGGTTGAAGTTCCTCTAACAAGAGAGGAAAAAAACGCCATTTTCAATGAACAGAATCGAGCCCTACATACCGGGAACTCAAGAGTCAGGGACACAGCCCAATAAAATAACTGCCAAAACAATTAATGGATATCCTAGATGCCATGACTAGGTCGGACCTGCCTCGGTGGCGCAATAGGTAGCGTGCTCGAATTATTGCGCCAGTGGTTCCAGGCTCCATCTTGGACTCTTTGCAGAGCGGTACACAAACAGAGAGGGGTCCCGAAGTAAAACGGAGGTCCTTTGTGGTGTATGATGGCTGTTGAAACATCAAAGAACCCACTCTACTTTGCAATGGTTAGTGGAGGCAACATTCCCAGGTGTTGGAGAGCTCGCACCCCACTCCCTCCATCGAAAAGCACACCGACTATAAATAAGCATAGGGGTTGCAATTTTGGTCAGCAGCCGACTGCGGAATAACACCATCCAATAGATCGCCCTTGTGTTCATTCAAGGTACCCGACCCTGCCATAAGCCAGGAAAAGCGGTCAGGAGTTGCTTTATGCCATGTCCATATTACAGATTGCAGTTTTGGGTATATCACTGGTCCTGTCAACAAAGAAAACAAACTAATGACCAATAAGTTCAAAACATGAGTCAAGGCGGCAAAGGGGGAATCCGGGGGGGGGGGGGGGGGGTCCAACTTGATGTTACATATCCTCCTCCTCCTCTTCATACCCTAAAAAATATTCCACGAAATGCAGGGTTTCATCTTTTACGACACAAAACTTTCCAGAGGGGAGGTAAAGCATGATAGACCCTTCTTAAGGTTCACACCTTGTCACACAGACGAGAGGTGGGGGCGCGAAAACTGGCCTTGTCCTAACCAGGAACTGAAAACCCTAGCTACGCCTCTAAAAATAATATAATTAGACGAAGATGATGATGATGATAATAATGACATTTCTTTTTCAGAGTGCAGCAAAGAATCAAGTACCTACCGTCCCAGGTAAAACAAAATAAAAATAAAATGAACTAAAAAAAAAGTTCCAACTTACCTCGCAAGGAGGCGGGGCACTGCGGTAGCTAGGCACAATCTTGAATGTGACACTTCCTCGAGCTTCTCTCTTCAGTTTTTTTTAAAATGATAAAAAATTTAACATTAATAAATGATGACTTATGTCAACAGGGGTGGCGAACCTATTTCTGCTGGCGTGCCAAACATTTACAAAGTTATATTATTTCTTGATGCACTAACACGTGCCAGATAGATGGGGTACCCTTACTTCCGGGTCGTTACAGGAAATGGAAATTTCATCCATCGATTGATTTGGCTACCCTGTATAGCTACATGACACGTGCCAGCAAAATCGTTCTCCGTGACATCCCTGGCACGCATTCCATAGGTTCGCCACCTCCTGGTTATGATAATTTTCGTATCTTGAATCTGATTTTTTTTTTAAAAAAAACAGATTAAAAGGAGTATCAACGTCTTACCAACATTTTCTGTAAACTTTCTACTGATTGATTGGCAACACTGACGTTATTAATTTCACGAATTTCATCGCCAACGTGAAGCGTGGCTGTTGTTGCCGCAACAAATGACACGAGACATACAAGAAAAATAAAATAAAATTCATAAAAACAAGAAGAATTATTGATATACACACACTAAAAAAAAAACAAATATATAATAATTTACATAATATTTAAATATTTCTCTCCTCGATAAAAACTTTTTTTTACTATAATTCGAAGAAGAAAGCTTCCACACACACAAAAAAATAGCAACTCCTAACCCTTTTACATGCCTATGACAGGGCCGGCTTCCCATCTTATCCCTCTATGGACACAAGGGTGCCATATATTGGACATGGTTTTTCCACAGCCGGTTGCCGACCAAAGCTGCAACAACCCCTATGCTTATTGATCACCGGTCTACTGTTCGATGGGGCACTCCACCGACTCCAAGGAGCTAGCTCCTACACCTGGAAACTTTGCCTTATTCACCCGTTGCATAGCAGAGGGGGGGGGGGGAAGTTCTCCGACGTGCCAATAATATCATCGTACACCAACCGGACTTCGGTTTTTTCACTTCTCATTCGAAAGAAGGTGCACTTGGGGCGCCTCTCTCTCTCGTCCCAAAGAAACCAACCCACCTCGGCCAAGCATCGAACCTAGAACTACTGACGCAGTTACCGAGCGTGCAATCCATTGAGCCACCGAAGCAGGTGTGAAGAAGAAGAAGGCTTCCACAACAAAGCAAAAGCAACTCCTAACCCTTTTCCCGCCTATGGCAGGGTCGGGCACCCATCTTGTCCCTCTGAATGGACACAGAGCAATATATTGGTCATAGTTTTTCTGCAGCCGCTTGCCGGCCACAAACATTCAAAATTCCCTCATCAACGTTCTAAAACAATCTACGGAAGCCGAGAGGCTTCATGAAAAGCGGAAACACAGCCGTTCACTTCAGTAGCAGGATCGACTACTCTACGACCAACAATGCTCACCACAACTATAACCTGTGAGTGTGGGGGGTGGGACACGCTAGTTCTGGTCTTATCACTGAAGTGAAGCAACGCAACCCCAGCTAGGTAGGTACTAGCCTAGCATGTATGACCACTTGGAAACACTGGGTACTGCTAATACCCAAAATCGTCCTAAAAGCGTAGCGTCTGCGCAGACTCTGCATTAGAAGAACTATGCAGTGGACGGGGCTCTAGTGACCGTTGTAGTTAAAGGGCCCTAAAAAACACCGACGAAAATCTATAACAGTCATCAGAAGCACCCACTGGTGCCATCATTATTAGCTTCTGGGGGGGAGGGGAAATCCCCGAGAAGGGAGCTGCCCCAAGTCCTCAAACATGTCGTCGAGGGGGGGGGGTGTAGAGAATGTGTCTAACACCATGTCATCACCAGCCATACAAGTCGATGCCAAGCAATTAAATAATAAAACCAAACTAACGCATTCCCATAGCAAGGATCGAACCAGCATCATAAGTTTACTTGGCAGCGATGCTACCAAATAAGGACATGAATGAATTCAAACGCTAAGAAATTTCCTTTTTTTTTCTTCCTGTTTATCTATATAAAAAAACTAAAAAAAAAAATTTTTTTTTGTCATCATCTGTACGTCAACGATAACTTCCACAAACGAAATTGAAGAGTTCAGCTTGGTTAAAGGGAGAAGGCGAGAGAGAGGTGGGTAGGGGAAGGGGGAGAGACAAGTTTTTTTTTCTCTCAACTCCTAACTATGAATTACACCGTCAACTTTTATATAGTAAAAAAATCGATATACATTTAGAGCTATTACGTTGAAAATCGCTGAGAAAAAGTAACTATTACTTGGTTAGGGTAGAGAGGAGGGGGAGCCATTTTTAAACATAAATGCATAATACCAAACTCTCACTAAACCTATAAATCTATTTTCGACATTTAAATCTAGCATCAGACCGACTATAAAAAGAAACTGATTAAACACAACCTATCAGATAGAGAATGAGGGGGAGGGATGGCGAGCAAGAGAGACAGTGACAGGGAGGGCTCGAGAGACAGCCGTAGAGAGCAGGAGAGAGAGAGAGAGAGCGAGAGAGTTAGCGAGATAGTGAGACGGGAAAGAGCAAAAGAGAGACAGCAAGAGAGAAAGAGAGGGCGATAGAGCAGGGAAGGGAGAGACAGCGATAGAGCGGGAAAGAGTTTGTTTTGTTGGTGGTTTAGGGCCCTTCAACTACAAAGGTCATTAGAGCCCCGTCCACTGTGTAGTTCTTATGCAGAGATTCCACAGACACTACACTAATGCGACGATTTTGGGGTATCAGCAGTGCCCAGTTTTCCCAAGCGGCCACCCATGTTAGTACTAGCTGGGGTTTGCGTTGCTTAACTTCAGTGATCAGACGAGAGCTCGTGTGTCCACCGCAATAGGCCGCTAGCGGGAAAGAGAGCGACGGGGCGATAGAGCAGGAGAGAGAGCAAGAGAGAAACAGAGATAGAGCAGAATAGAGAGAGAGAGAGAGAGCGGAGGGAAGATAGCATTAAACAACCGGAAATACAAACAGGTATCACCTAGCTGAGTAGACAAAGCGAGTTCAGTTCGTAGTCAGGATGGAGCGCAAGATGGTGCTGCTACACTCATTGTCTTTCTCACTGACACCTTTACTACTACTAACAACCCTTTTATCGCCTATGGCAGGGTCGGGTACCCATGTTTGTCCCTCTGAATGGACACATGGGCGATCTATTGGACAGTACTTTTCCGCAGCAGCCGGCTGCCGACCAATCGTCGGTCAACTGTTCTTTGGGACACTCCACTGACATGGGGGGGGAAGCGAGCTCCTACACCTGTTGCACGGTAGAGAAAGTTCTAGTTATGTGTAAATGGCATCGTACACCACATAGGGTTACGGCTTTACTTCCCATCCGACGGAAGACGCACTTTGAACCCTCTCTCTCTCGCTCAAATGAAGCCAACTCGTCTCGATCCAGTATTGAACCTGGAACCACTGCGGCAGTAATCGAGCAGGGTGTTCTCAAGGTTTGTCAATGACACCTTTAAAGGAGAGAAAAAGGGAGGGAGGGGTTCGAATCCCACATCTGCTAAGTCTTTTCAATTATGGCTCTCTCTCCCTCTCTGTCTCCTGCTGAATATCGCCCCCTTGCCCCAAAACCTTACACCATTTGATAAGTTTCAAGGCACGACTTTCCATCTTCAGAGTATCAAAGAAACCTCATATTAAGATATATTTTTCTTTGGCCTGTCGAAAAGAAACTCAAATCTCTTTGTTGCACAAATAATACGTGCCCATGTTGACAAGTATGTGGCTTACACATACACCCTCCCCCTTTCTCTCTCTCTCTCTCTCTCTCTAAAGTGAGGAGGGGGAGGATATAAATATTTCAAATATCCCCCCGCCCCCCGTTACTTAAGAAAAACTTAAAATAAGACGACGATGAGGAATCGTTGAAGAAAAGAAAAGATGAATGCCGAGAAGAAGCAGACTTGACTGGGAATGTTTGTTGTTTTGTGCAGCAGCAACAACAACAATGGCAGAAGAGAGTGGCGGCAACAACAACAAAAGGGTCAAGTTCGGACGAGTTCCAATACCTGGGAATTTCGCCTCATCTACCCGGAACAGAGTAGAGAGTGATACTTCTTTTTGACGTGCAAATGGCACTGCACACCAAGCACGCGGTAGGACACGGGCTTTAGTTCCCATCCGACGGAAGGCGCACTCACCCGGTAAAGAAGCCAACCCACCTCGATCCAGTATCGAACTTAGAATCACTGATGCAGTAATCGAGCACGTTGCCTCCTGCGCCACCGACGATGGGGGCAAAGTCTAACCTCCCAACCACAAGTAAAGGAACTGCAACTCCTAACCTTTTTTCCGCCTATGGCAGGGTCGGGCATCCATCTTGTCCCTCCGAATGAACACAACAATTATCTACCGTATTTTTCCGCAGCAGCTGAGTTACATCCGACCAAAGCCGCAACCCCTATGCTTATTGATCGTCGGTTTACTGTTCGTTAGGGCACTCCCTCTTCACCACACACCAAGAGGGAGGAGAGTTCCAACACTTAAGAATGTTGCCTCTGATCTACGCGTTGCATAGTAGAGAGGGCTAATGCCATCGTACACCGCATGGGACCCCGGTTTTACTTCTCCTCCGAAAAAAGGCGCACTCGGAGCCTCTCTCTCTCTCCCCCGGTAAAACCCAACCGTGATCGTCGGTCTATTGTTCGTTAGGACACTCCACCAGACGCCATGAGCTCCTACACTCCGGAATATTGCCTCTGATCTACCCGTTTCATAGTAGAGAGGGTTCTTTGACGTGCCAATGCCATCGTACACCACATGAGACCTCGATTTTACTTCTCCCGCGAAAGAAGGCGCACTGGGGGCCTCTCTCTTTCTCTCTCACCCGGAACAGAAGCCAACCTACCTCGATCCTCCAGTATCTAACCTGGACTTACCGACGTAGTAAATCGAGCACGCTCCATATTGCACCACTCAGGTAGGTCAAAGGGGCAACAACAAAAGCCCTTACAAAATAATTCAATTTGAAGATAACAAAAGCCCGGCAATACCGAAAATAACCCCAAACTCACCACAGGGCGCTACGTTGAAAATCACTGAGAAAAAGTAACCATTACTTGGTTAGGGTAGAGAGGGGAGAGCCATTTTTAACCATAAATGCATAATACCAAAGTCCCATATTATTAAGTGGTGGGAGGACGATAAAAACGTCCCTTTTAGCAACTAAATCTTAAATCAGACGATAATAGGATAAAATATTCAATCAAATCTCGCACGAAACAAGATGATGAATCTCTTCTTCCTTTACATGGCAGCAGAAAGTTTAAATTGAATTTTTAAAGAAATCGTTGGTCGGCCATGTGTATACAACGACAGAAATGTACTTAAAAGAGAGAAACGTTTTTTTTTTTTTTGAAGCAAGAAATAATCCGCCTGACTCTTCCTTTAACTAACCTACCATTTCCATAATAAATGAAACAACCTCCACCCAACTCTACTACTCCATAATCTCATCAATTCCTAAGAGCCGACAAGAGGGCATTTTCAACAGGTGTTGGTTACCATGGAAACTACATCAACCAACTCTCGTCGTCACTGCCGTTCTCTTCCTCAGTCGCACGTGCGAAGAACGAGGAAGAGGGCGTTACTCGAGCATCCACGTTCCATTCCATTCACATTCGAATTAATGGCTGCCAACAACAACAACAACAACGTCTTCCAAAACCAACCTTGGCTGAAAACCAAACTCCATTACCGTATTTCTTATTTAAACTGTTAAAATTAATAATACTATCGCGCCACAAAATCCCTCAAGAAATAGTACAGTAATTTAACACGTTAATATTATGATATGAGCGATCGAATATTACGATGAAATTCAGTCGATTAGAATTCTATGCGTCGAGTGATGAACAAGACGACCAAGAACTGCCATTAAAATCAAGTTGAAGAACGTCTACATAAAACATCAACCTTCCTCTTTTTCTATTTTTTTGGATCTACCTTTCGCCTGGTGAATGAATATATATTTCAGTGAGTGTGCTGGTAATGTATATACCGTATTTTCTTAGAATTTATCAACAGTAAGAGAAAAAAACTCCTTAACAGAGGACAAATTCGAAGAAAACCAACAAGAGCAAGTAGAAAATGGCGGATAAGAAAAAAAAAAGAAAACAAAGGAGTTAAAAATAAGAAGGAAAAAAAAAAGATACAAACTGAAAGAATATAATATATATTTATAAATGAACTTATTTTACTTAACAGTGCTGGCTGCTACCTTGCTTGTGTATCATTCCTCCGTGCATTATACGAGCTACAATGCATCGACCTTCTTCATTCAATTTCAAAGTGATACCCTAAAATAAAAAATAAAGAAAACGAAATTTAATAAATGCCAAAAAATAACCACAACAACACGGTTGATAGGATTATATTGATTTACTTAAATAATATCTGCCAAATTTCAATCCAGTCAACAACAAATAATAATAATGAACCATGACCGGAATCGAACTGCAGACAGACATGTCTAGTCACAATACGCCACCGAGTTACCCAAGAAGTCAATCCACCTTGGTCCAGTATCGAACCTGGAACCAGTGACGCAGTAGTCGAGTATGCCACCTCATCCCGTTTTTGGTTAGTTCGGTAGTGTTTTAGGGCCCTTCAACTACAAAGCCCACCACGTAGTTCTAACACACAGACATTACAGTAACGCGACGAATTAGCTGTACCTAGTTATCCCAAGCGGCCACCCATGTCAGTACTAGCTGGGG
Organism: Trigoniulus corallinus; assembly: GCA_013389805.1. Classification (NCBI taxonomy): domain Eukaryota; kingdom Metazoa; phylum Arthropoda; class Diplopoda; order Spirobolida; family Trigoniulidae; genus Trigoniulus; species Trigoniulus corallinus. The sequence continues at coordinate 18,952,146 of JAAFCE010006156.1, forward strand.
TTGTGTTGCTTAACATCAGTGGTCAGACGAGAACTGGTGTCCAGTGCAATAAACCGCTTTCTCCAGTATATGATAAGTAAATTAGATAAAACATTATGATTTGTTTTACGGAAGCCTAGGGGAGGAGGAAAAATTTCTCCTCGGTGGCGTAGCGGGTAGCACGCTCGGTAACTGCGTCAGAAGTTCTAGGTTTAATACTGGACCGAGATGCGATGGCTTCTTTCGGGTGAGGAGAGAGAGAGAGAGAGAGACAAGAGGCCCCGAGTGTGCTTTCCTTCGGATGACAAGTAAAAGCAAAGTCCCGTGTGGAGTACCATGCCTTTTGTCCATCAAAAAACCCTCTCCACTATCCAACGGGCAGATGAGGTAACATTTCCAGGTGTAGGAGCTCGGTGTAGTCCGCCATCCAACAGTAGACTGACGATAAATAATCATAGGAGGCTTTGGCCTCAATAGAATGCAAGTGGCCGAGACGCGAATGCTGCGGTACATGAGTGGCGTGTCGAGGGCTGATAGAATTAGGAATGCGTATATTAGAGGTAGCCTGGGAGGGGGGGGGGGGGGGAGGGGACATCGCAGAAAAAAAAATGAGAGAGAATAGGCTGAGGTGGTATGGACACGGCATGAGCAGAGAGGGAAAAGGAGCCAGGAATGCAGGTGGAGTCGGTAGCACCCGGGGCAGGGGAAGACCAAAGCAGACGTGGGATTTTTGTAGTTGTTTGTAGTTTAAGGTCCCGTCAACTACAAGGTCATTAGAGACCCGTCCGTCCATTGCATAGTTCTAATGCATAGACTGCACAGACACTACACTAGTAACGACGATTATTGGGTATTAGCAGTACCCAGCTTTCCCGAGCGACCACCCATGTCAGTACTAGCTGGGCTTGCGTTGCTTAACTTCAGTGATCGGACGAGAACTGGTGTGTCCAACGCAACTCGCCGCTCGCCGTTGTCCATAAGGATATGGTAGAGTGTGTGGGGTGGACGGGGACCTGGTGGGAGACAGACGGGATGGAGGGCTAGAACTCACAGACCCCGACCCTGCCACAGGCGGGATAAGGGGATGATGATGATGATTTTGAGGCTTTGGTCGGCAACCGGCCGCGGAAAAGCACACCAATACATTACCCATGTGTCCATTCAGAGGGATAACATGGGTAAGCCAACCATGTCATAGGCAGAAAATGGGTTAGGAGTTGGTAGGGGAGGGGGGAGCAGTAAAAAAAAAAACCTACGAGATAACTAATGGACTTATAACACCATCATCAACATCATGCCAAAATAACAAAAAAAAAAGTTCCTCATTAAAATTCCTCTCAAGCCATTCAATTGATATTAGGGAGACGACAACATTCATCTAATCGACATCGGAAACTGAATATTAGCAAGTAACAACAACAAAAAAAACACGAAAGAAATGCAAATTCGTGTCGTCGTCGGCGGCACGAATTCATTATCTAATCTGACATTCGAAATAAAACACCCTCTACGTGATAGGAATACTAAAGTGACAGGTAAAATGCGACATATTTTACCTTCTTTTAAACTTACCACACACTTAAAAAAGAATGGGAGGGAGGATTAGTAAGGAAAACAACAAAAAAAGCACCATGCATTTTTGAAATATATTTCACAGAACAAAAACGGTAAAAAAAAAAAACAAAAAAACAATCCTACAACCAAAATTATATTCAAATCCCAACCACTGGGGCTCTTTTACTTTCCCCAACCCCCATCTACTACAGGGGGCTCTTTCCTTGTTGTTGTTTATTGGTGTTTTAGGACCCTTCAACTACAAGGTCAATAGAGCCTCCTGTCCATAGCATAGGTTAGGTCCGATACTGGATCCAGGTCCGATACTGGATCCAGGTCCGATACTGGATCGAGGTGGGTTCCAGGTCCGATACTGGATCGAGGTGGGTTGGCCAGATAGACAGGACCACGAGGCCATTAGAGCCCCGTCCACAGCATTGTTCTTTGCAGAGACTGCACAGACACTACACTAATGCGACGATTTTTGGATACTAGCGGTACCCAGTTTTTCCCAAGCGGCCACCCATGTCAGTACTAGCTGGGGGTTGCGCTGCTTAACTTCAGTGATCAGACGAGAACTGGTGCGTCCAACGCAATTTGCCGCTCCGATCGGCTCTTTCCTCCCTCTCTATAAAGCAAGCAACTAATAACTCTTTTCCCCGCCTAGTGCGTCAATTTGGCGTACGTCAATTTGGCGTACATACCGATCTCTTGGGTGCACACATTTGTTCAAAACTGCAACTGTCATAACCAGTGGCAGATTTAACCTCCTAACATCACATATTGTGCAAATATAAGTTCATATGTGCATGGGAGGGGTTGCAACCCCAAAAACCCCATCCTAGATCCGCGCATGGTCATAACAGTCATTGCAACGGTCCCGTATAACACAGTTGGGTTTGTTTGTGTTTTAGGGCCCATCGACTTCAAAGGTCATTAGGGCCCTATAACACAGTTATGGTATGCATTCATTGTTCTATTACCTTGCAATGACTGTTGAAATTTTGAACACATTTGGGCACCCAAGAGATCGGCATGTACGCCAAATTGTCATACGCCAAATTTGTATGTACGCCAAATTGACTACGCCAAATTGCCATACGCCAAATTGACGTAGACCCTAGCTGAAGGGCCCTAAAACACCAACGAAACAAAAGCGATGTGTGGGACGATATTTTTCCGCAGCCGGCTAACGAGGTGGGTTGGCTTCTTTCGGACGTGAGAGAGAGAGAGACAGAGGGGCCCTGAGTGCGCCTTCTTTCGGATGACAAGGAAAGCCAAGGTCCCATGTGGTGTGTACGATGGCATTTGCACGTCAAAGAACCCTCTCTATCATGCAACGGGTAGATGAGGCAACATCATTCCCCGGTGTAGGACCTTGCCCCCCCCCACACTCCCATGTGGTGTCTGGTGGAAGCGGAGTGCCCCAAGGAACAGTACACCGACGATAAATACGCATGAGGGTTGCAGCTTTGGTCGACAACCGGCTGCGGAAAACACACTGTCCAATAGATCATACGCGGGAAAATGGTTAGGAGTTGCTTGATACTGTTCGTTAGGGGCACCCCATCGAGCTTCTTACACGTGGGAATTCTGCCTCATCTACCCGTTACACTGATTTTCAATTTTTTCGGGACCACGACTACGTTGGTAATTAGGACCCAGAATGGAGTAGTAGTAATAATGGAGGGCCAGTGTAGACACCACACTGTTACCCCGATTTGGTATCAACAGTACTCAGTATTTCCAAACAATCACCCATCCTAATACTACCTGGGCTGGCGTTGCTTCATTTCAGTGATCGGATGAGAACCGGAGTGTCCTGTTCCGTCTTAACAGCATTACGGGCCCCTGGGCAAAGCAATATGCTTGTACCTCCACAATAATATGGCAATAGTCAGTTGACATTCACAGATTAGCGTGGCCCCCAGCGGGCCCATGCGTTAAGTTGGCACTGGGAGGGTCCAACGCAATACGGCCGCTCTACATGCTGCATTGCAGACAGGGTTCCTAGACGTACCACACCACACGTAAGGACACCGGCTTCACTTTTCATCCAGGACTCGGGGCATTTTATATCTCTACTTCCCCTGCCCGGTAAAGAAACCAACCCACTTCCATCCAGTATCGAACCTCGAACCACTGACGCAGTCATCGAGCACGCTACTTCCCGCACCTCCGATCGCCTATGAGAACTAAACACCTGATAGCATCTTACCATTCGAGCCTTCATAAGTTACAAGCGCCCTCTACCAACGAGTTAAACTACCGATGTCGATTAAAAAACAATTTTTTTAAATAAATTTCATCCAACAAAAAAACCTAATAAGGGCCGCTCATAAGGGCTTAGTAGTTAATGGGATACGGCGCATTTACTACCAGGATAGCTCCTGGTCAAGGGTAGCTGTCCAACCCCCCCCCCCCCTTACAATTAAAAGAATTCCAACACTCCTTCTCTCCACAGAGTATTAAAATGACCTGTAATTCCATTAGATTACTATCAAATTTCAATTAACGAGTCACATAATTTATGAACGGGCCTACAATTGCCCATTGGAGGTAAGGGCATCTATCTCCCTTCAATAATTGACTACGATATCATAATTATTTTTTAAATCAATTCTGTCACACTAACGTCGCATTCATCGTCTTAATATCCATTGTCCCCTTGGTCGCTGACCGGCAGCCGTTAGGGCGAGCCCAAGAAACTAGTTGGCAAGGATACGAAGGAGGGGTCTACAAAGAATGAAATATGATGATGATGATGTGGTCATTTCAGGATTGATTTATGTATCAAAATGCATTTCAGATTTTGAAGCCGGGTCCGAAGCAAGAGAGAGGGGCAGGGAGGGAGAGGAGGGTGAAACCACCCCTTGCTCCCCCTATGTTAACACATTTCTTCTTCTACGATGATAATACACGTCATAATTTCAGCTAATAAAAATACTGCTGAGCTTTACAACGGTAAAATGATGTCATAAGAGGGGTCAGAACAACTCCCACGTACTTCCCCCTCTCCATCCTAGCATCTAAGCCTTATATATATATATATGCAACCTCTCACCCACTCTCTCTCTATCAAAAAAATTCGAATTACGGGACACTCCACACACCTCGTGACTTTCTCAACTCGGCACAGGTTCGATTCTCGTGTGTTCAGTCAAATTTTAAGCGAATAACATTCTCTTTTAACTCCTAAACCTTTCAGCGCGGCCGTATTGCGTTGGTCACACTAGTTCTCGTCTGATCACTTACGTTAAGCAACGTAATCACAACGTAGTACTAGCATGGGTGATCGCTTGGGAACACTGGTTACTGCGTGACAGCGTAGTGTCTGTGTAGACGAGGGGTACAATGATCATGTTATGACAGGGTCAGTTGCCCATCTTGCCCCTCTGGATAGACACACGGGTGATCTATTGAACGTTGTTTTTTTCAGCATCCGGCTAACACCCGACCAAAGCTGCAACCCCTACGTTTATTGATGGTTGGGGCACTCCACCGAGCTCCTACACCCGTTGCATAGCAGAGAGGGTTCTTTGATGTACAGCGGTGACATCGTACACCAAACACACACACGGGAGATGAAGAGGTAGGTGTAGAGGACGTAGGACACGGGAAATTTGCAGCACCCAACGTTCTTTACCAACCACCCATGTTGGTACTAACGTGGGCGCGCGCAGCTTAACTTCAGTGATCTCACGAGAACCGGTATGCCCAACGCAACTTGGCTGCCATTGGGCAGTGAGGAAGAAGCGCGTCAATAGAATGCAAGTAGCCGAGATGCAGAAACGCTGCGGGACACGAGTAGGGTGTCGAGAGCTAATAGAAATAGGATCTTGATTGATTTGTTGATATTTTAGGGCCCTCATCTACAAAGGCCCCGTCCCCTGCATAGTTCTAATGCACAGACTGCACAAACACTACACTAATGCGACGATTTTCGGATATTACCGGTACCCAGTGTTCCCAACCGGCAACCCACGCAAGTACTAGCTGGGGTTGTGTTCCTTCACTTCAGTGATCAGACGAGAACTGGCGTGTCCAACGCAATACAGCAGCTCCCATAGAAGTAGGAGTGGGTATATTAAAGGTAGCTTGGGAGGGGGAAGGGGTGAGAGACGTCGCGGAAAAAAAAAGAGGGTGAGAGTAGATTGAGGTGGTATGGGCATGTAACGAGAAGAGGGGAGGAGGAGGAGGAGCTCGCTGTGTCCATTACAGGAATGCGGGTGCAGTGGCAGGGGGAAGACCAAAGCAGACGTGGGAACAGGTTGTCCATAAGGATAATATGGTAGTGTGTTTGTGGAGTTGACGGGGATCTGGTACAAGATAGGGAAGAGTGAAGGGCTACAACTCGCAGACTCGACCCTACCACAGGCGGGATAAGGGTAATGTTGGTGATGATATTTAACATACCATGGGTTCGTCGCTTTTCTTCTGAAACTGGACCAGTCTCACACGGGTAACATTCTCAATCTCTACGTCGCCATTGGGTCCCTCGTACTCGTCGCCTCCGTTCAAATAAGTGGACACCGGAGGAGGGGTCACTCGGATAGCATCCTCGCCGTACACTTCATGAGCCACTACATCGTGAGCCTGCAGTAACGCCTGCAACAAACAAACGGCATACAATTAATATTTTCCTGATTCAATTTCTAGATCCAATTAATTATTATTATTAAAAATTTCATCAAAATTGCATTTTAATAGCAATCATGAGCAGAGTAGCAAACATCACCAAATTCGACCCGAAATTAACTCAAATACACACACTTCTACTCGACGCCAGTAGTCCCAAAATTTCATTTAAATTCATGCCCTGCACTTGTCGTTGTCGTCGTCCGCACTCGAGCCTAAATCAATATCACATCGTAGGGGGGCATCAGACTTCATTTAATTGACTTTCGTGGATGGCATGCTTTATTTCCTGCAGCAAAAGGTAATAGCAGTAGCAGTGGGCGGAATGAAGAATCGACCCCTCTTCCATCCCTCCACCACACTCCTACTCCTCCTGATCCTCCTTCCCCACCTCCTAAGCCCAATCTTGTGTCTAGCTGCTTTCACATTAAATCAAGAGTCCTAAGACACCTACAGAGAGACTTTAGTAACCAACCTTCCAGAAAACAACTTCTTTTCCTTATGTGGTCATCTCCACAAACGCAACTCCTAACCCATTTTCCGCCTATGGTAGGGTCGGATAACCATCTTGCCCCTCCGACTGGGTTTTAGATTGATTTGTTGGTGCTTTAGAGCCCTGCAACTACCAAGCCTCGGATCCCCGTTCACTGCGTAATACTAATACAGAGACCGAACAGACACTACACTAATGCAACGATTTTTGGGCTTTAAGGGTACCCAGGTTTTCCAAACGGCCCCTCATGTCGGTACTAGCTGGGTTGTTGTTGTTTGTTGGTGTTTTAGGGCCCTTCAACTACAAGGTCATTAGAGCCCCGTCCACTGCGTAGTACTAATTCAGAGACCGCACAAACACTACACTAATGCAACAATTTTTGGGCATTAACAGTACCTAGGTTTTCCAAGCGGCCACCCATGTCAGTACTAGCTGGGATTGCGCTGCTTAACTTCAGTGATCAGACGAGAACTGATGTGTGCAACGCAATAAGTCGTTCCCCTTTTCCCTCCGAATGGACCAAAGTTGCAACCTCTAACTCTTATTAATCGTCGTTGTATTGTTGGGTGGGGCGCTCCACCGAGCTCCTACACCTAGGACATGTTGGGTCATCGACCCGTTGCATAGTAGAAAGGGTTCTATTCTGTGAAGTGGGAAACATCGTACAGTGCATCACACGGTAGGGCACCGGTTTTACTTCTCATTCGTCGGGGCCTCTCTCTAGTCTGGTGAACAAGTCAACACACCTCGATCCAATAGTATCGAACCTGGAGCCACTGACGCAGTAACCCGAACACTACTTCTTACGCCACCGACGCGGGTCCATATGGTCATCTCCACTACCACCGTCACAAAAATAAGTTTCAAGATCAAATTGAACCGCCAATATGACCTTAGAAAGAGTCTTGTACAGGTCAGCCGGAAAATTACACCTAGCCCTGCACCTCCAGTCCACGGTCTCTGACATCTCCACTTTATATAATTTCGGGTAGAAAGGGTTCTTTCAAAAGTAGTACAACCAAAAGGAACTGAAGGTATCCCCCCTCCTATTCGGGACGGAAAGGTAGCCCTTGAAATTGACAGCGAAGTAAGGAAGGAGCTGGTTAGGTCCATGAAGGGGGCAGAAGACTGTACCGCATGGCAGTGTCTGCATGTGTGGGATGAACAGGGATGGACCTAGTGGGGGGAAAATGCGATGAAAATGGAGAACCAGGAACCGCACACCCGACGCCGTACCTTTCACCGACGCGTCAAGTCTGATGATGATCATGAGGCAATGCCATTATATAAGTACATTTGCTTACTCCCATCCCTCCCAATCTTCAGGATACAAATTTAATTTTCGGCAATATTATACTCCCTAATGTACTTGTAATTGCGTTTTAATACCTTGTAGCACACCACCAACACCCACACACCATGAACGTCGATAACAGGAATTTGATTAATTTAGGAGCTGTGAATAGACAAATTCATAAATAATCCCTTCTTAGGGAGGAGCACAAGGGCAGACTAGGGGCGAATGTGGGGGCCAGAAGGCAGAGGGGGACTAGTTTCTTCAAGGATCTAGTCATCAACTTTCTTTCAACAAAATCAACCACCAACGACGTACAGGCCCTTGTCAAATTAAAAAAAAAATCATCATCTGTTTCCCAAACGGACTTAATCCCAGTGTCCCGGGGACGGGCGGGCAGGGAAGGCGGGGGGGAGGGAAAGAGAAGTTCGTGGGACGAAAAGTACGTCACGTGCCACACCTACTTACAGTATATAGAGAGCACCTTTCATTTTCTATCTGAATGAATTTTCCAGAAAACCGTTAGAAGATAGAAAATACCCCTGATCCCTAACTCTCGGTCTACAAGAGAAACGAACCTGCATTCTTTCAGTTGAAAAGGCCGGATAGGATTTAATACGTGACCGGCCGAGAACTGACCTCTGTGGTCTCTACGTGTTTCTAATGCAACATTATAAGAGTCACGTTCAAAACACGGTCATCACAGACAATGAATATCAAATAGTATCGACATCAAAATTTTACCTACAATGGCCCTAACAACCTCATCTACCCGTTGCATAGTACAGAGGGTTCTTTTGATGTGCAAAGTACACCCCACACGGGACCTCGACTTTTTATTTCTCATCCGAAAGAAGGCGCACTACGGAGGTCGCATGTGTGCCTTCTTTCGGATGACAAGTAATATCCCAGGTCCCGTGTGGGTGTACGATGGCACTTGCACGTAAAAGAACCCTCTCTACTACGCAACGGGTAGATGTGGTGAAATTTCCAGCTATAGGAGGTCGCCCCCCCCCCTGAGGTCGGTAGCATTCCCCAACGAACACTAGACCGACGATAAATAAGCATAGGGGTGCAGCTTTGGTCGGCAACCGGCTGGCTGCAGAAAAAAAACTATGACCACTATATCGACCTGTGTCCATTGAGAGGGACATGAAGGGTACCCGACCCTGCTATAGGCGGGAAAAGGGTTAGGAGTTGCTTTCTTTTATCCGAAAGACGGCGTACTCGGGGCCTCTCTCTCTCTTTCTCTCTCTCGCCCTGTAAAGAAGCCAACCGACGTCGCTCCAGTATCGAGCCTAGAAGAATTACTGACCGCAGTTACAGAGCGAGGGCCTATATAAAATCCAATTTTGTAAATAAAAAAGGGAAGAAGAAGAAAAAGAACCAACTGTCTTCCTGCATGAAGGAAATCATTTAAAGTCGTGATTCAACTTCTCCCCCTTTCTGAACAAGTTAAAGAAACGAGCAGCAGTAAAAAGTGGCCCATAAACGACATAGCAAACTACAACGGCCCTCTCTCCTTCAGGTAGACATCGTTTATTAGTTAACCATTCGAATTAAGGTAACATTATCTTTCTAAATACCTTATTTTACGACTATAAGGTATGTTGGTGCGTGTGCGTGTTGGAGAGAGATATTCCTAGTAATTTCGTTCCTTCCGCACTGACTTGATACATAGGTGAGCGTTTATTAATTGATGACAGCGGACGGGGAGAGGGAGAGAGAGAGAATGGATAGACAGAGGGAGAAAGAAAGAGGGCGAGAGAGAGAGAGGGGCAGAGGTACAGAGTGAGGAGGAGAGGTACAGAGGGAGAGGGAGAGGGAGAGAGAGAGAGAGAGATGAGAGATGAGAGGGACAGAGAGAGATGAGAGATGAGAGGGACAGAGGGAGAGAGAGAGAGAGAGAGATGAGAGGGACAGAGGGTGAGAGAGGGGGATGAAGGGGAGAAGGAGGGTGAGGAAGAAGGAGAAAGGGAGACAGGCACAGCGAGAGAAAATTTGATCCCGCCAAACAAGTATTTGATACGCTTTTAATTTGGCAAAGAGGAGATGCAGTAGAGGAGAGGTGAAAAGGAACAGAGCGCTGTATGCCAATAGAGTAAAGCAGTATTCCATCTATAGGTAGATAACGGCGGAACCCTAGGCAGGTAGAAGGAGGAGGGAGAGGGATAACGGCAAAGAAGAAAAAGGTGGAGAGAGGGACGAAAACGGGGCAGGATGCGAGAGAAAGAAACGAAAGAGAGAGGAGAGGCTATAATAAGTAAATTAATTGAGAGGGGGAGAGAGATGAAGTAAACCCCTCTCCCTAACACACCACACTGCCATAGGTACTACACCTCATACAAACTAAAATTGAAATAGACCTGCGAGCACAATTTCTAGTAAATGAAACATTAATTATGATTAATCCATCATAGAACTCTGCCGGCTCCTATTTTATTCAAAAAACCAAAAAGACAGGTCCTAGCAGCCATTATTCCCCCTCCCTCCCCTTCTCTTTCCCGGTCTCCCTCTCTGCCTCCCTAAATATTTTTTTATCCACAGCTCCTCTTACCACCACATCATCTCGAGACATAACTCGACAGTCAATTGAAATAAACTCAGACTGGTCTTTTTTTTTTTTCGTTTCGTTGGTGTTTTAGGGCCCGTCAAATACAAAGGTCATTAGAACCCCGTCCCTGCATAGTCTGCACAGACAGGGAGCGACGAGTTGCGTTGGACACACCAGTTCTCGTCTGATCACTGAAGTTAAGCAACGCAAGCCCAGTTAGTACTGACATGGGTGGTCGCTCAGGAAAGCTGGGTACTGCTAATACCCAATAATCGTCGCATTAGTGTAGTGTCTGTGCAGTCTATGCATTGGAACTATGCAATGGACGGGTCTCTAATGACCTTGTAGTTGACGGGACCTTAAACAACAACAACAACTGCACAGACACTACGCTGTCATGAAGGGTATGAGCAGTACCCAATGTTCTCAAGCGGTCACACCTCCTAGTACTAGCTGGGGTTGCGTTGCCTAACTTCAGGGATCAGACCAGAAGGGGGGTATCTAACATAATACAGCCGCTCCCAAAACTTCCTAACCTCAAAATTCTTACTTTTCCGCCCTTAAGATGAGAAGCAGCAGAAAGAAAAAATAATAAGGATGCTAAGAAGAGGTACTAGCATCAGGGAAGAGATCAAAACCAACTCATAGCCCTTTACTCGCCCATGGTAGAGTAGGATACCCATCTTGTCCCTGTGAACGGACACACACGGGTGAATCTACTGGACTTTATGCTACCGCAACCGGCCGCACCGACCAAAGCAGCAACCCCTATAATTATTGATCTTCGGCCTACAGTTCGGTGGGATGAGCTCCTACACCTGGGAACGCTGCTTCATCTCCCCGTTGCATAGGAGAGAGAGAGAGGTTTACACCACACCGTAGAGCACCTACTTTACTTCTCATCCGGGACGGAGGGCGCACTTGAAAGAAGCCAACACACCTCTATCCAGTAGTATCGAACCTGGAACCGCTTCCCGGACCATCGAGGCGGGTTCATCAAAGAAGAATGAGGTCATCACAAAAAAAAAATCCTTCAAACCCATTATACAACCAATCAAATTATTTATACATGCCGATGACCAATAAGCTGGTCAACACAGGAGAACCAATCGCATTCACAACAGCAACAACAACAACAACAAAAAATGTTAGCTGACCAAACCATAACCACCACAACAAAAGAAAAGAAACCAGTATCCAAATATCAAATGCAATTACAAATTTGCCCCACTTGCTCCACTACTTCCTCTCACAATTACAGAAGCAATCAAGTCCACTTGTAGCCCTTCCTAGTTCTCTTTTTGAAATTTAGGAAAATAAAATTTCTTTGAGTGGGGGGAAAAAGAAAGAAATGAAAAATGACCCTTCAACTACAAATGTCTCTTAAAAAGGCATACATATAAATAACTGCAATTCCAATCAGGCATGCACAACAAAATCAACCTCAATACAGTGTACACAATTTGCTTTCTTAAATCTATTTCTCATTGGAATAAAATTCTTATAACCCTTTCTTCTCGGATGAGAGCTCTCTCCTCTCTCTCTCTCTCCGTGTGTCTGTCTCGAGGTCAGCCAACATCGTATCGATTTCGTCGGTGTAACCCAATTTAAGTCCTGTCCTCTCCTGTCCCTTTTCTCTCTCTCTGTCCTGGTAACCAGGTATACTAAAATATTCAACTTGCTACTGGCTGACCGATCGATTAATCGAATTCTTGATTTCTCCTATTACAAAGATCATTTATGAAAAACAAAAAAAGAGCTGTGGGCGGCAATCAACTACTTTATGTTTCTACCTGCAGCCCCTTTCACATCAATGTCACCGTGCATTGTGCGAAGCAGGAGGAGGTAAGAAGAGGTAGGTCAAGTCGGAATAACAGGGGAGAGAGAGGGAGATAGAGAGAGACAGAGAAGAGACGCAAAAAGGGGCGGCGAAACTGCAAGACAGAAAACTGCAAGAACGAAAGAATTAAAGAGAGGGAGGGAGAGAGAGAGAGAGAGGGGAAACTGACTGACCACGAAGCCGCTATTAGAAAACGGAAAATGAATGAAGGAGAAATAATGAAGAAACAAACATGCAAAGTGCCACATTATAAATCCCATTATCATTCACACCAGGGAATGAGGTACAGGGTTGAAGAGGAATAAAAGGAGGAAGGCGAGAGAGAGAGAGAGTCAGAAGACGAAGAAGATGATGATATTCCTTCATCTTCATCCTGCGTACTCCATAACCTTTTCTACCATTTCAAGATTACCAAATACAGGTCAAGAGTTGATACGACACATAATCAGACAAAGGAAAGATAACAGAAAACGGAGGGGGGGGGGAGGTCGGCGGAAGACGAAAGGAGTGAAAGAAAATCTCAAGAAACTCTCCGATCTCGTCTTCTGTCCCATCTTCGTTACTGAAGTCAAAGATGATCTGTCTTACCAGGAAGAAAAAAAACACACCTTTGTATCTTTAATTAATCATCAAGATCATCGTGATAGAAGGTGGTTGCGGAGGGAGAGGGGTGAGCTAGAGAGGGAGAGAGGGGGGAGACAAAGAGAAGGTTCAGAGTTAAGACATACTTAATTCCTTCAAGAGTAGTAGTAGTAGGAGAGAAGAGGAAGAGTCTTGACATTTGTGGTCGATGTTAATGTTATTGTCCTTGCTGAACAACGATGCTCACGACAAGAGCAAAAGGGGTAGAGGGCGGAGAGAGAGAGACAGAGAGAGAGAGAGAGAGAGAGAAATGACAGAGGAAGGGAGATCAGCGAACAGGAAGTAATAGCGTCTTCGAAAATCAAAGACAGCAGGGTGAACGACGACAACAGTGACAGGAGGAGAAACAACCAAACAGCACCACACCACTAAAAATGAAAGGGGAATAACAGAGGAGAGAGAGAGAGAGAGAGAGAAGGGAAGGAAAGCAGGGAGAGAGAGAGAGAGAGAGTGTGTGTGTCAAGAGGTCGAAACAGACGAGAAAGACAGAAATCACAAGATTACTCATTAGATAAAATGTTGCGATGCCTTCAAGCATTCATCGATCAATAACGATATATAAAGAGGAAGAGGAGGAGAAAAACAAAAATAATCCACTTCCTAACTTCCGATTAAAGACCCTTTAAATTCCTCCGAGGTCACCACAACACATGACTGACTACTACCTTCGTCACCTTCAATCCTATTAACAAACCTTTTATGTCACGCAGCTGAAACAAGAGGACCACCCATAAAGGGCAAAGGGGTAAGGAGGACATACACCAACAGAGATTAATAGTCCTCACAAGCTCTCTCCCCTAGGTTTGTTTGTTTGTTGGAGTTTAAGGTCCCGTCAACTACAAGGTCATTAGAGACCCGCTCTCCCCTAGGAATGAAGGCAGAGATGGACGGGGAGAGAGAGGGATGATGAGAGAAAGAGGGGTGACGAGAGTGATAAGGAGAGAGAGACAGGGATGAAGAGAGACAATTTTGATTCACTTGCTGGTGTCTGAGGGCCCTTCAACAACAAAGGTCACTAAAGCCCCCTTAAATTCATAGTTCTAATGCAGAGACTACACAGACACTACGCTGTTCCGACGATTTTTGGCGTACTAGCGGTAACCTGTGCTCCCTACTGGCCACCCATGTTAATACACTACTTGGGGTTGCGTTGCTTCACTTCAGTGATCAGACGAGAACTGGTGTGTCCACCAGTCCCCCAGGGAAAGAACCCCCCCTCTCTTTCCTCGTCCCTCACTCTCCTTGAGCGACTGTATCGCATCGGAGATACCAGTTTTCATGTGATTACTGAAGTTAAACAGCGCAATGCCAGTTAGTACTAATATGGGTGGCCAGTTGGGAACACTGGGTACCGTTAGTACGATCATGAGAGACAAAACGACAAATTAGGAAAAAGGGGAACGTCGGCATAACACTAACTCCTAACCCTTTTACCCGCCTATGGCAGGGTCGGATACGCATGTGCTCCCTCTGAATGGACACACACGGGTGATTTATTGGACAGTGCTTTTCCACAGCCAGTTGCCGACCAAAGCTGCAACTCCTTTGCTTATATAGATCGAAGGGTCGAACTGTTGGTTTGGGGCAAACCACCGAGCTCCTACACCTGGAAATTTTTCCCTCACGTTCCATAGTAGAGAGGGTTCTTTGACGTGCAAATGTCATCGTACAGAAAACAGGACCTCGGTTTTACTTCCCATCGAAACAAGGCGCAACTCGGGGCCTCTCTCTCTCTCTCTCTTTCTCACCCGAAAGAAACCAAATCCACCTCGGCCCAGTATCGAATGAAAAACATCATCATACTCTTATCCGGCCTGTGGCAGGGTACTAGCCCTCCACTCCCGCCTATCCCCCACCAGACCCCCGTACACCTAACACACTACCATATCCTTATCGGCAACCTGCTCCTCCACATCTGCTCTGGTCTCCTCCTGCTCCCAGTGCTTCCAACCACCTGCAGTGCTGAGATGGACCTAACGAACTCCTCCCCTACCCTGTTCTGATTACGTGTCCATACGACCTCATATCGAATGAAAAAGAACAAGAACAAAATCTCACACTATCAATGATTTACCGACTGTGTGTGCAAGGTACGAACCCTCTATCTCTCTCTCCCTCACTCTTTCTCCCTTTCCTACACACACACACACCCACGTCAAAAACATCATCCTTCCCTCTATCCGCATTCTTTCCAGTGTTTTTAACTAAATCCGTATTTTACACTTCAGTTACCAATTTTCTCAGTATCACTCTTTAGGAAATATTTTTGAAACAATATCTTTTGTATATGGGCACGACTCCCAAATTAAAAGTGAAATCAACTGAAATTTAAGTAATGCGGCTAAATGAGACGAAATTTACTCACCGACTTACTACACATACCAATATCTTACAAGATATTTCTTCCAATCCCAACCCAATTAAAAGTGAGACGATGAGTAGCGGAAGAGGAAGGCGGAAGATGAAAAAACAACGGGGGGGAAAAGAAAAGAGGAAGGAGGAGGGTGGAAAACGGTTCAAATACTTGGTTTGTTCGTTGGCGCTTCAGGGGCCTCCAACTACACGGTCATTAGAGCCCCGTCCACTGCGTAGTTCTAATGCGGAGACTGCCCAGACACTACACCAGTAGTGGCGAACCTGTGACCCATCGTGCAATTTTAAGTCACCCACCCCAACGTGAATCGTATCTAGTTTATAGTATCATAGTGTGTGGGTTGAACGGGGACCTGGAGGTTAGAACCCATAGATCCCACCAAGCCACAGGCGGGATAAGGGCATTATGATTGATGTCCTCTATTTGCCACTTTAATAAACTAATATATTCATTATTAATAATAATTTTTTATTCATAAAATTAAATAGTAATAGCAACTGACCCACGGACAACTTTTTTGCTCTTTTTTCGTGTTATTGTGACCCGTCTTCAAAAAAAAAAAAGGGGGGGGGGGGGTCGCCACCATTGCACTACACTAAGGCAAGGCGCAAAATGAGGTCGCAGGGTGACGCAGCCCTGCGAAATTCTGCTAGCAGGCAATTACTGTTACGTTGAAAGCCATTTTAGTTGACGCAAATTGCAAACCAGTATGTTGAAAAACTGCGATTCAATGTGCGGTGATTGCCTGCTAGCAGAATTTCGCAGGGCTGCGTTACGCTGCGTCACCCTGCGGCCTCATTTTGCGCCTTGCCTTATTTTTGGGTATTAACGGTACACAGTTTTCCCAAGCGGCCACCCATGTCAGTACTAGCTAGGGTTGTGTTGTTTGTGCCCTCCGCAATAATCCGAGAGAGTCCCAGAGAGTGAACTCACACAGTCACATATACATATCAGACAAGAGGTATATAGATTTGTAAAAGTCCCACGGCCCTTCACCATCCATCCAACTACTAACCCCTTGCCCCACCTATGACAGGGTCGGGTACCCGTCGTAAGCGCATCTGATTGACGGTATTTTTACGCAGCCGGCTGACATTCGAACAAAGCTGCAACCCTCTATGCTTATTCATCGTCGTCGGTCTACTGTTCGTTGACAGGAGGTGAGGGTGGGAGGGGTACTCCACCGAGTTCCTACACCTGGGGAATTTCGCCTCATCTACCCACTACAGAACAGAGAGGGCTGTTTCTCTTCGAAGTGTGAATGACATTGTAGACCACACACGGTATGGACACCGGTTTTACTCTCCATCCGGCGGAAGGTGCACTCGCCCGGTAAAGAAGCCGAGCCACTTGTTTGTTTGTTGGAGTTTAAGGTCCCGTCAACTACGAGGTCATTAGAGACCCGTCCACTATGTAGGTCTGATGCATATACTGCATAGACACTACACTAATGCGACGATTATTGGGTATTAGCGGTACACAGCTTTCCCGAGCGACCACCCATGTCAGTACTAACTGGGCTTGCGTTGCTTAACTTCAGTGATCAGACGAGAACTGGTGTGTCCAACGCAACTCGCCGCTCCCAAGCCAAGCCACACCTCGATCCAATATCGAACCACTGATGCAGCAGTAATCGAACACGTTACCTGCTGCTCCAGCGACGATGGGTCAACACCGAAGCATCCACCACAAGTAATGGAGAAAGCAACTCCTAACCTTTTTCCCGCCTATGGCAGGGCCGGCTACCCATCTTATCCCTCGGAATGGACACAAGAGCGATATACTGGACATTGCTTATCCGCACCCGGTTGCCGACCGATGCTGCAACCCTACGCTTTTACTGTACGTTAGTCTACTCTTCGTTAAGGCATTTTCACCGACGCGAAGCCAGGGCGGCGAGTCCTGCACCTGGAAAGTTTGCCTCATCTACCAGTTGCATAGTAGACAGGGAAGGGGGGGGGGGGTTCTTTTACACGCAAATGCCATCGAAATTAACACAGGGACCCTCTGTTTTACTTCTTTCAGAAGGCGCACTTGGGACATTTTTCTCGCCTGAAAGAAGCCAACCCACCTCGGTCCAGTATCGAACCTAGAACCACTGTGCCATCGAGGTAGGATGTACCCATTACAGAGTTGGCTTTCTGAAAATGGTGACAGATATCAGGACTATCAATAGAGGTGGTGTGTACTCGTTATACTGTTGAGGTGTACAGTTAAGAGGGGGGAGGGTAGTAATCGCATAAAGCCTATGGGTGAAAAATCAGTGCCTTAAAAATTTGTACCGACAGGAGGGGTGTACCCATAGAGAGGTTTTACTGCACTACTACTATTACTACATCTTAGTAAGAGAAAATGTTGAATAAAAACGAAGACATTTCAACAACTCGCCCAGTAATTGATTCATTCGCCATTTCTATTCCACCACATCTTAAAGACATTTTTCAGGAAAAAAAAGCCACATTTTCTTCACTTGCCCCCCCCCCCCCCCACACACACACACAATTCAACCAAAAACCCATCTAAATTAATGATCCTGAATAAAAGTTTCATTCAAAGTTAGTATGCATCATCTTCTTAATCTAAAAAAAAAAATCCTCCCCGCCCCGTCCTTACATTCAAAATAATTTGTCTATGACGAAAACTTCAATTCGATACAACAATTTCGAGATATTAATCGTAAGATTGCTGAATTTCATACATTCATTATTTTATATATTAAATTCAACCAAATATCCTTCGCAAGAAGAAGAACGAAAAAAAATCCCTGCATACAGACAAATTTATTATTATTATTATTAATATTATAATAACAACGGGCAATCTCGTCCCGTCATCATCACTATCGTCGTCGTCCTACACCGCCATGGTTTTTCCATCCATTTTTTTTTTAAAGGAATCCACTTGTAAAGCAAAGCAAGCAACTACTAACCCTTTTTCACGCCTATGGCAGGGTCGGGCACCCATCTTGTCTCTCTCAATGGACACCAGGGCGATTTATTTTATAACGTTTTCCCACAGCCGGTTGCCGACCAAAGCTGCAACCCCTATGCTTATTGATCGTCTGGTCTGCTGTTGGTTGGGGCACACTCCACCGAGCTCCTACACCCGGAAATTTTTGCCGCATCTACCTATCACCTCACCATCTCATCTTACCCTCATCTATAGGGGAGGTGGCAAATTGCGTTGGACACACCAGTTCTCGTATGATCACTGAAGTAAAGCAACGTAACCCCCCAGCTAGTAACGACATGGGTGGCCGCTTGGGAAAACCTGGGTACAGCTAATACCTAATAATCGTCGCATTAGTGTGGCCTCTAATACGCCTAGAACTACGCAGTAGCCTAGAAGTACGCAGTAGATGGGGCCTCTAATGACCTAGCAGGTGAAGGACCCTAAAACACCAACGAGACAAAAATCAAAACTCGGATGAGAGATCCCGGGGGTACGAACCCTCTCTGCACGTAACGCACAGATCGCCGAAAATTCCCCAAGTGAAGGAGCTTGTCCCTTGCAGTCAATGCAGGGGAGGAAAGGTGTTCCTTCCACCCACCGTACCAAAATAGGCCGACGTTAAATAAGCGAAAGGGTAATAGAAGCATTCGGTAGGCACCCGGCTGCGTATAATGTGTCCCAGTGAGACACAAAAACGGGGGTAGGGGTTGAGCAATACCTTCTTCAAAACAAGTCCATTTCGGCGGCTCAGGAAAATGGTGATTCAACCTGTGGAATACTCTGATTTCAAAGTGCATAGGTTCGAGTCTACCCAAAAGGGTGATGAGTGATAAGACACTTCCCTTCCTACGCCCAGGGCCGGCCTTCTCTATAAAGGGGCCCGGGTGCAAAAATCCTTTTGGGGCCCCAAAATATGCCATGTGTCATAATATGTTGCCATTGCATTTATGAGTTGGTCTGAAAGCTTATGTGGACGTCCACACCTTGGAACATTGGTAAATTACTGACTCTTAACCTCTAATTCTGGGTTGTCCAACCTGTGGCCCATTGAGGCTTGTAATGTTGCCCATGGTGCATCATTTCTAATTATGCATTATAGCCTACCTGCTACGTAACACCTAACGTTATCTTCACCCGTTTTGCTTTTGACAGCCTGTGGCTGGCAATCAGTTCATGGGGCAGCCGTGTGCCACATTGCAGGGTCGAATGAGGGACGTTGCCCCTACAATGACGTATTAAACTTTTAATAGTAGCAATGATTTGGACCCTGATGGGCACTGATGATGGGGCCCCCCTCAATCGTGGGGCCCGGGTGTAATGCACCCTCTGCACACCTCGGATGGCCGGCCCTGCCTACGCCGAATATTCGCAGGTGTAACAAAGGAAGATCACCCATCCCATATCAGTTAGCGGCATTCACAGGAGTGCCCTCTTGGGACTAACGTTATATAATGCAATAAATAATCCTCAAAATGACCTTTACTGACCAACACCCACCAAATAAATTCGCCCGAAACCTTATATCACACCAAAAAAAATCAATAGCGAATCATGACAGGCACGTAAGAGCTCCAGATGATGATGATGGCCCAAGTACGGCAAAAGAAATGGGGCACTTGTCAAACTGAGAAGGACGAAGATGAACACGACCATCAGAAATTGAGATTACGGTGACTTAAATTCCCTCGTGTCTTTGCTTTCATCTTCTCAAGATGATGATGATGATTTTAAAAAAATGGCAACACCATAAAAAGAGAACCTGGGGAACACATCATCATGCAACAGCCACCCACTCAGAGGAGCATCTCACTCTCTTGAGACATGGCCAGGGACATCAAGGTGTCCAATCAAAGGTGAAAAATTTAATACATTCTTTCATCATTGACCATTTCAACGGGTGAATTGCGTCCCCCACCCCCTACAAGGGTCATCAGAGTCCCGTCTATTGAGTACTTCTAATACAGAGTCTGCACAATCAATACGCTGTTAGGACAATTTTTGGGTATTGGCAGTACCCCGTGTTCTCCAAGAATGGGGTCGCGTTGCTTAACTTCAGCGATCACACCAGAACTGGTGTGTCCCACACAAGACAGCCGCTCGTTGGATAGCGCACTGGACGCGTTGAGTCCTGGGTTGAAGGTTCGATACTGTCCGAATACCAAACGTGCTCCTAATGCCCAATGGAAAGTAGACGGCGAGTCCTACCATGCACGATCTTGTTCCAAACGCACCTAAAAGGACCAGGTGTAAGAGCCCGCCCTCAACTATACAGCACGTTAAACGGCCCAAGATGAGGCCAAGTTCACACACACACACACTTAGACATTTCACCCCATCGAAGTATTTCTTTTCCTCCTAACGCGAAGGGTTATGCCCAACTGAATGACCACCCCTAGTGACAACTATGGCTCTCATCTCGGACCAGACATTCCATTATCCGGATGGATCTCTCTCATCTCCCAAATCCATATCGGAGCTGCTACTGAAGGAATGTCGGCTGGTCATCCATCTATCAAGGTACAAAGGAGAGACCGACCTCCAACACCTGGAAATTTTCAATCCACCTTCATGTCCTATATTTAGACCTACCCCGGTGGAGGAATAGGTAGTGGCGTCCTCGACTTACTCCGCCAGTGGTTCCAGGTTCGATACTCGATCGAGGTGAGTTGTCTTCTTTCGGGTATGAAAGAGGCTTCGAGTGCACCTCCCTTCGAATGAGAAGTAAAACCGAGGTCCCGTGTGGTATACGATGGCATTTGGCACTGTCAAAGACCCTGTCACATTCCCAGGTGTAGGATCTCGCCCCCACTCCCTCCTGGCTTCCGATGGAGGTGGAGTGCTCCAACGAAAAGTAGACCACAATGATCAATAAGTATAGAGGGTTGCAACTTTGGTCGGCAGGACGGAAACTAGAGATCAACCACCAGTCAGGGCCTCCCATCTCTTCTTATGGCCCGTAAAAAAAAAGAAAGAACATTCACCCACATCGAACTTTAATCTGCAAATTTGAAATCAAGCACACTATCATTCAAGTGAGGGAACTTGAGGGGACACGAAGGGAGGGTAAACGGCGGCATAGGCCCTAAATGATGCTGTAGATACTCCCTTCTCCCCACTCCCTCTCTCCCTTTCTCTAATTTAACATTATATATATATATATATATCCTCTCTGTACTAGAAATTCACCAGGAGAAAATAACGATTCCAAAAGAGACATAAAATCTTAAACAACATATGACTTATCTTCTTTGGTCGGTTACTCATAGGAACCATTTAAGTAAAAAGAAAAGACCCTCCTCCTCTTCTCTAAAATGAGAGATAAAAGTAAAGAGTAGGACGAAGAGGCGAACAAAAATCTTGAAAATCCTATACAACATTCAAAAAAAAATCAGAAGAAGGTTATTCATTTGATTTCAAATAAAAATTTAATACTTCACTATCCTCATAAGGCACCCAATTGACAATGCTACCCCCACCCCCCTCTCTCTTAAGATATCAAATCCTCAAGACTATCATCAAGATAAGAAATATCAGAAAAGTTAAGAAGAGAGAGAAGTAGAAAGAGAGATCATGTCTAATCACAAGATGACCGTTCATGCAATATTAAATAACACAATTCTGAAATTGTCCCAATAAAACTACTTCGAATATAGTAAAGCAACTCCTAACTCTTTTCCCGCCTATGGCACGGTCGGCCACCCATCTTGTCCCTGTGAATGGTCCTGGGAGCGGCTGTATTGCGTTGGGCACACAAGTTCTCGCCTGACCACTGAAGTTCAACAACGCAAATGGGAAAACTGGGTACCGGTAATACCCTAAAATTGTCACATTTGCGTAGTAGTGTCTGTGCAGTCTCTGCCTCAGAACTATGCAGTGGACGGGGCTCTAATGACCTTGTAGTTGAAGGGCCTCTGACACAGTAATCGAGCACGCTACCTACTGCGCCACCGATGATGGGTGGATCAACACGGAAGCCTCCGCCATAAGTAAAGTAAAAGTCGGGTACTCATCTTGTCCCTCTAAAGGCGTACTCGGGGCCTCGAACCTGGAACCTCTGGCGCTTGTTTTAAGATTTATATCCCATCGATCACATTTCTTAAGTACTTTGTCCTACTCCTTCTACTCCTTTCCTTATGGAAGTAACACGGCTCCTAAAATTATTACTAATTAAGCGACGATCGTTTTTCGGCAGTTTTCAGTCAACCTCCTGAATTTCTATTATGGATACAGTATATGACTGCAAGTACAATAAACAGTAAACCTCAAACACGTGATGACATTCCTCTATCATACATCATCATCGTCGTTATCCCTGTATCCCGCCTGTGGCAGGGTCTCCCACTAGGCCCCAGTCCACGCCAACACAAACTAATATTAGCCCCTATTCTGGACGAAACTGCTCTGACTGGAGGCTGCCGCAGTCAGGCGTCTGGAACCCGCAGGAATATTGCACTGGGTTGCCCGCCTACCCCACAGAAGAAACTCACTTGTTCATTATGCCATTGGAGCCGAGATTCCTCCTCCACCATACAGGGTTTCTAAAAATAAGGAATTGAACTCGTGCTCACTAGCACAGTGGGCCAAGGCCTATTCCATCTCTCTACCAATCATAAACATTACGACACAATGAGCAGACACATGTAGGGCTTACAGCAGAATAGTAATGCAACTCCTAACCTTTTTCCCGCCTATGGTACTCTGAATGAACACAAGGGTGGCGTGTTGGATAGTACTTTTCCACAACCGGGGCCGACCAAAGCTGCCACCCACCTGATCATCGGTCTACTGTTGGTTGGGGCACTCCACCTCCACCAGCTCCTACACGTCGGAATTTTGCCTATGGCATAGTAGAGAGGGTTCTTTCGCATGCAAATAGCATCGTACACCTTACAGGACCTAGGTTTTGTTTTTCTTCTGAAAGAATGCGCACTCGGGGCCTCTCTCTCTCTCACCCGGTAAAGCAGCCAACCCACCTAGATCCAGTATCGAACCTAGAACTACTGCCGCAGTTACCGAGAGTGCTACACATTGTGCTACCGAGGCGGGTCGTGGAGTAGAATAGTAATAATAGAAAAAAAAACTAAAATCACACATAGTCGTCGTATTTTTTACCATCTCGTCGTTCAAATTCCATCTAATGCAGTTACTATAGAGTGAAAATTCATTTGAAATGTCATTGGAATACGTGACACTCCTCCACGATCGCATTTCAAAGTCAGAATAGACATTACGTTAATTTATCCCATAAGACTATTCACTTTCAATTTAGCAAAAGAATGAGAGAGAGAGAGAAAAGACAAAGTTAGAAATTCAACAAACTTTTTTAATGGCAAACAATATCCTAAAATTTACTTTCGTAGTTGAAATATTCACTTTTTATCAATTAAAAGAAGGGGGAGGAGGCATTAAGTACTGAATTTATCATTCACCTTTTGAGAAATTTTACTTAAGTCAGCGGTGGGGGGGAAGAAAAAACAGTGAAAAGGACGGGGGGGGGGGGGAACCCAACTTTTGTGGTTCAAATGAAACCTATGGTGTGCAATAAGAATTAAAAGAAAAAAAAGTCGTCTATAAAAACTTACATAGCACAGCATGCCGTCGTTGGTAGCCGCCAAGTTCCAGTAATAAAATTAACTCGAGTCATCACCCACATGCACACATCACATTAAGATAAGAAAATAGCTTAGTTTGCAGATTTTCCTTTCCTCACAGATAAAAAAAAGTAGACACACACATACAACACGCGCACACAATGATGAACATTAACTCGTTAACAGTCGAATTAGTGACGATAGTAAATCCACGTGAAAACTAAACCGCCAAACAGCATCTGGTTACAATCATTTCCAATTCATCTTCTGCGCTAGCACCCTCATTATCATCATCATCATCAACTTACAAAACTGACGAAGCAGTTAAATAAGACTTAGCCAACAAACTTACTATCTCTACAACAAGTAAATCCATTACCACAACTTCATTCAAGCTTTATCAAGGATAGAAATTCAACATCTTCTCAAAAAAAAAAAAACCAACGTCTTTCATCGGTAAGGAGGGGGGAGAGAAAGACAAAAAACACAACTCGCAGTAGTAATGGAGGCTATAACATTCTTTTTTGTTGTTGTTTTTGATGGTGGTGGCGGCGGTGTTCCATTTCGAATTCTATTTCCGAAAACACATCAATTCGTAATTTAAAATTTATAATCACATATTCCCCTCGAAATTAACAATTTCAGGTAAAGAAGTCGAAGACGAAGAAGAGTTCAGCTACAATAATAATAATAATAATAATAAACAGAGAAAGAAGATAAGATGCACAACAAACAAAGTTTTCGACCTGAAGGAAGACGTTCTATTTTTTTTAAAAAAAAAAAAAGTAAGAAAGAAAAGAACGTTGGAAAGAACGAGAAGACGAGTCAGCCGCTTCACTTGTTAATAAACACAACACAAATCCACGCGCGCGCGTGCCACACACGCCAGCGTTCGATTTCCACCTTATATAGGCAAACTATCGACTTGGCTCTCACGCGCTCACCAATCAGCGAACGTTTCTCAACAACTAAGCTATCGCGCATGCGTCACCATCAACTTCTTTCTGTCTCGCGCGCGCATACACACACACGCATCAACGACGTTCAAAAATGACGACGAGGAGGAAGAACGACGACGACCATACTAAAAGTGTTTACCCATGTCAAATGACACGAGTCAAAAATCTCCCTTAACAGCCTAAGATCACTTTTTTTTTCCTATTTTTTTTTTGGTAGCCTATCATCTCTGAACATAATCGTAATTACGATGCTATCATTTTACATCCTGCCTCTCAAACCACTATTTTAACGCTTTAAATCACTATCGCGATACTCACTGCTCGACAAATCACACCCAAGTCGAAAAACCGTGTTGTTGTTCATCCTCCATTACTCTTCTATTATACACACATTCAAGCACTCATTATTATCATCACTCTACTCGAACACTACAACTACACTGCTGTTTTCACAATTAATAGATAAAACCAAAGCAAGTGACTCCTTACCCTTTTTCCCGCCTATGGCAGGGTCGGATACCCACCTTGTCCCTCTCAATGGACACAAGGGCGATTTATTGGACAGCGCTTTTTTAACAGTCAGTTGCCGACCAAACCTGAATCATCTATGCTTACTTATCGTAGGTCTACTGTTGGTTGGGGCACTCCATTTCTACCAGACCCTAGGAGGGAGATGGGGTGAGCTGCTACACCTGGAAATTTTGCCTCACCTACCCGTTGCATAGTAGTCAGGATCATTGGCGTTACTAGGGGGTGCGGGCCGCACCGGGTGACACCACTCGCACCATGACAAAAAGGGGTGACACCAAAGCAGAAGAAGCGGTTTTTTTTCGGGAGTGGGGGTGACAGCATGGTGTCACCGCACCGGATTCTTTGACGTGCAAATGCCATCGTACAACACACAGAACCTCGGACTTGTACTTCTCATCGCACTCGGGGCTTCCTTCTCTCTCTCTCTCTCACATACATCTCCCCAACATATCTCGGTCCAGCATCCAACCTAGAACGAATGGCGCAATTACCGCGTGTGTTACCCACTGCACCACCGCGGCGGGTCCACACTTAATGGATGACAACTGTAAAATAAAAACAAAAAGCGTTTCCCCCCCCCTCTCTCGCCGGAAACAAGCCAACCCACTTCGGTCCAGTACTGATCCTAGAACCACTGACACGATTGCCGCGCACACTAACCACTTCGCCACCGAGGGAGATCACGGTGTTACTATGCAACGGGTAGATGAAGCAATGTGCCCCAACCAACAGTAGACGCGACGATAAAAAAAAGAGTATAGGGGTTGCAGCAGTGGGTAGCACGTCTTTGATGACGCAGTGGGTAGCACGCTCAGTAACTGCGTCAGTAGTTCTAGGTTCGATACTGCACCGAGGTGGGTTGGCTTCTTTCGGACAAGAGAGAGAGAGAGAGGCCTTCCTTCGGATGACAAGTAAAACCGAGGTCCGTATGGTGTACGATGGTTGTTGTTGTTGTTTGTGTTTTAGGGCCCTTCAACTACAAAGGTCATTAGAGCCCCACCTACAGCATAGCTCTTATGCAGAAACTGCACAGACACTACACTAATGCGACGATTTTTGGGTGTTAGCAGTACCCAGTTTTCCCAAGCGGCCATCCATGTCAGTACTAGCTGGGGTCGTGCTGCTTAACTTCAGTCATCAGACGAGAACTGGTGTGTCCAACGCAATTCGCCGCTCCCATGTGTACGATGGTATTTGCACGTCAAAGAACCCCCTCTACTATGTAACGGGAACATGAGGCAGCATTTCCAGGTAGAGTGCCCCAACCAAAAGTAGAACCTACGATCAATAAGCATAGGAGTTGCAGCTTTCATCGGCAACCGACTGTGGAAATACCATGTCCGATAGATCGCCCTTGTGTCTATTCAGAGGGACACGATGAGGGTACATTCGACCCCTTGCCATAGGGGGGTCGTGCTTTGGAGTTGCGGCGGAGTTATAAGTAGTCCTGCGGTCACTTGACTAACGTTCCCCCACTGAGATATTTCAATTCAGTTGGACCTTCTTTGGATAAGTGGTCAGACAATATTATCATTCTGAATGAAATCTAATCAGTTAAGTATCGTCGTCGTCCCAATATTGACTACGAAATTGTGCAGCAATGACGAACGACGACGACGACGACGATAACATAAAATGCAAGTGAAATCCTTAAATGACGACAAAAGGAAACCAACTTGATGAAAACCCTTTTACTAAATAAATAGCATCAAACTCGGAAAACGGCAGAGGAAGGAACAAAAAAATAAAAATCTCCAACCACTATACGGTATTTACTTTCCTGATTATATTAAATAGTACCGCATCTCATCTAAAGTCGATATTTTTACGGTGACACACAAAGATAATCTCAACAACAAAAGCAAACGGAAATGACGTCAACAATGGACCACTCAAGTCAATACAATTTCTGTTGAAAAATGGCGTCGTCGACAACTTGGGGGAAAAAGGAAAGTGCTCATTGATTAGTTGATTATAGAGTCTGGGTTAGGCCTGAGACAGGCCATGCAACAATAATATTCCGGCGCTTAACACATGTGCACACGGGTAAGAAGGCGAGAGCTCTTACACCTGGGAATGTTGCCTCCTCTTAAAAGTGTCGTAGTAGAGGGGGGGGAGTTCTTTGAAGTGCCAGTGCTGTCGTACACCACACCGGGGGGGGGGAGGTGTGAGTGGCTTATTGCGTTGGACACACCAGTTCTTGTCTAATCACTGAAGTGAAGCAACGCAAACCCAGTTAGTACTGACATGGGTGGCTGCTTGGGATAACTGGGTACTGCTAATACCCAAAAAAAAAACTGTCGCATCAGTGTAGTGTCTGTGCACTCTCTGCAGTCCTTACGGGGCTCTAATGACCTTGTAAGTGAAGGGGCCCTAAAACACCAACGAGACGAAAAAAACTTTCGCTGTCTCTTCCTCTCTCTCGCTTTTCCCCTCCCTTTCTCTGCGGCTTCCCCCCTCTCTACTCTCTAACCCCTCTCTCCTCTCTAACCCTCCTCTCCTCTCTAACCCCCCCTCTCTCTCTCCTGTCAAACCCCTTCTCTCTCTCCTCTCTCCCCCTCTCTGACGATTCCTTCCTCTGTCTCTTTACCGGACAACCTTCCCAGTGAAGAAGCTAGCCCACTTCTGACCAGTTTGTATGTCTGTTGGTGTTTTAGGGTCCTTCACCTACAAAGTCATTAGAGCCCCGTCCACATCATAGTTCTTATGCATAGACTGCCCAGACACTACACTAATGCGACGATTATTGGGTATTAGCAGTACCCAGCTTTCCCGAGCGATCACCCATGTCAGTACTAACTGGGCTTGCGTTGCTTAACTTCAGTGATCAGACGAGAACTGGTGTGTCCATACGCAATTCGGCGCTCCCTACTTCTATCCAGTATCGAACCTTGAAACAGTGACGCAGATAAAACGAGCAAGATACTGAGGCAAGAAGAGAGGCGAAAGAAGAAAAATTTAAATATAATATTTTAGATTCAAATACTGAATGATGAAAAATAAGAAAATTGTCTTGAAACGAAAGGAAAAGAGGATGGGCTGGAGGAGGAGAAGGAAAGGAAAGCATCTCTTAGTTGCAGCGTAATATGAGATTTCATGTTTTATTGGCAAGAGGGAAAGAGAGAGACAAAAAAAAATAATAATAAACTGCCAAGGAGATGTTGTAGTGGAAGTAGCAACATGTATTGCAATAACAAAAGCCCTAACCAACCAAGGAGGCAAAAAATTCTTTGTATGTTTCTCATAAAATCAAAAAATAAACACATTTCCTTAGTCATAAAATATCCATAAAATACTGAATTTATACCACACACGAGTAGTGGAGACCAATTTCCTCAATAAATGATACAGATATCCTATTTTGCACATCACTGGACACAGGCAACAAAATCTCTGCCGAAAATGACACCAACAACAGTTGCAGCAGTAGCAGCAGGAACCAGCACCATCACTGACCATCATCTCACCTTTATCATTTTAGAGATGATAACAACACCAACAACAAAAAAACACCCCTCAGTCATTCTTCTCTCGAAATTTAATATCTAATCTTATGTTCTTTTATAAAAAAAAAAAAAAAACCCCTAAAGAGAGAGAAAAAGTCACGACCCCCTCAAAGTGTAAAAATTTGATTATCAACGTGACTTATCGCCCCGATCAAACGAATAAAGCATTTAAGCCCACTCGTCGTCCACTTCTTTCACTCTATCAACTGGTCAAGAATACAATCAAAAATAGTGACCGACCTATCAGTAACAAATACGTGACCCACCAACCAATCCATGCCCCTCTTTTTCTCTTTCCTCCCTTCCGTTCCTAAGGCTGAGTCCATGATGGAGCGGACAGGAAACAGTTTTGTTTTGTTGGTATTTCAGGGGGTCCTTCAACTACAAGGTCATTAGAGCCCCATCCACTGCGTAGTTTCAATGCAGAGACTGTACAGAAACTATGCTGTGATGGCGATTTTGGGTATGAGTAGTACCCAGTGTTCGCAAGCGGTGACCCGTGCCAGTACTAAGTGGGGTTGGGGTGCTTGGCTTCGGTGATCAGGCGAGAACTGGTGTGCACAACGTAATAAAGCCGCCCCCGAGAAGAGAAAAAGGCGAGGACAGCAGTGAGGACCAAGGTAACCTTTCTGAGGACCGCTATTAAAATAAAAGGTCGCATTTCAATGCAAGTGTCACAGTAGAAAGGGGAGGAAAGAAAAGAGGTACAAGAGTAGTAGTGACCACTACTATCAACACTCTTCGGTGACGCAGTAGGTAGCGCACTCTGTAACTGCGTCAGTATTTCTAGGTTCGTTAGTTTCATTTCACAGAAAGAGAGGGGGGGGGGGGTGTTCCGAAAGAGCTTCCCTTCGAACAAGAAGCAAAACTGAGGTCCCGTGTGGTGTACGATGGCATTTGCACATCAAATAACGCTCTCTACTAAGCACCAGGTGCATTAGGCAACATTCCCAGGTGTAAAAGCTCATTGCAGTACCCCAACGAGCAATGGATCTACGATCAATAAGTATCAGGGTTACAGCTTTGGTCGACAGCCGGCTGTGAAAAATACCCTCCGATAGACCACCCTTGTGCCCATTCAAAAGGACAAGATGGGTACCCCACCCTGCCTGCCACCGGTGGGAAAAGGATTAGGAGTTGCGTTTAGTAGTGACCGCTACTTCAACGTCCAACATTACAACTTCCTCGACCTCGAGTTAGTTCAATCAAAAATCAGTGGGCAGGTTCGATCCTGCCTGTTGACAGAAAGACCAAAAAAAACGTAACCGGAACCACACTCAACGCTGCCCGGGCTATACCCCTCGAACAGGTTCTAAGAATGGAAATATTACCAGTATGTAAGATGCACACAGAGGAACCTTTGATGTGCCGAAAAAAAAAAAAAAAAAATCCATGGGCCAGGGTGTAAAAAGAAAGGGCTCGTCCTTATGACGAGGAGATGGATGGAATCCATCCTGTGGGCATTAACATCCAGTTTTACTAATGGATGAGTACTGACCGAAAAACAACAGTAAAGTTAATTAAATATTAACATGTGTTTAACAACAATATATTATATTTCTGACCCTCGAATATTGACCATCGTCCATCACGAAAACGAAAATTTACGCCCCAGAGCGATAGTCATATCATCTTCATCATCATGCGGCTATCCTTCCCATATGTCAACTAAGATATTTTCAATTATGAATTTATATAAATTGAGTTATTGAGTTACCCTCATCCCTCCTCCCCTCTCTCCACAACCCTTTACATCCTAAAATGATTGATTTTTCTCACTGGAGTTGCAGTTGACCAACCACTTTGACTTTCAATCTCTTGCTCTCTCTCTTAGCAGGAAAAAAAGAGACTCCATACAACAATACCATGCAGTAGCCAATGCCATTCTTGCGGTCAATATGCTATAAAAAAAAACATTTTAAAAATAATCTTATCATTTATTTATAGGTCCTGTATCAATATTTGAATTCAAAATTGTCAAGGTGGGGCGGGACGAATCCACATGAGAAGGGGTGAAACTGAAATAAAAATGGCAACGTCAATCAAAACCAGAAAAAAATATTCCCATTTTCAATTTCCGTCGATAATACCTAAAAATAAACAAAAACCGCAATTCCTGACTCTTTTCCCGCCTATTGTAGGGTCGGGTACCCATCTAGTCCCTCAGAACGGATACAAGGGTGATCTACAGTATTAGACGGTGTTTATCCGCAGCCGGCTTCCGACCAAAGCTTCAACCCCTGCATTTATTAATCGTCAGCGGTCAACTGTTTGCTCTGGGGACGCTCCACCCCCACCAGAAGCAAGGAGTGGGCGAGCTCCTACACCTGGAGAATTTTGCCTCATCTACCAGTCGCATAGTAGAGAGGGTTCCTTCATGTACCAATGCAATCGTACACCACACGGAATCTCAGTTTTACTTCTCATCCGATGGACGGCACACCCGGGATCTCTCTCTATCTCGCCCTGTAAAGAAGGCAACCCACCTCGGCACAGTATCGAACCTTGAACCACTGACGCAGTTACATACAGTAGCACGCCACCTACTGCGCCACGGAAGAGTAGAAAGTCCTCAACCGTTCAATGTGGAGGTCACCTACACCGCAAGACAACTACGTACTAACTCTTTTCCCTCCTATGGCAGGGCCTGGTACCACATCTTTGCCCCACCGAATGGACACATGGACGATCCACGCAGCCGGTTGCCGAGACCCGAGCTAAAACCCCTATGCTTATTAATCGTCGGTCTACTGTTCGTTGGGGCACTCCACCGAGCTGATACACCTGGCTATGTTGCCTCTTCCACTCGCTGTACAGTAGAGAGGGTACACTTTGACGTCCGAATGACATCGTCCACACCGCACGGGACCTTGATTTTACTTCACATCCCCCCCAAAAAAAAGTCGCACATGGGACCTCTCCCTCCCTCGCCCGGTGAAGTAGCCAATCCACCTCGGTCCAGTACGGAACCTGGAATCGCTGATGAAGTAATCCGAGCATGATACCTTCTGTGACACCCAGGCGGGGGTCAATACCCGCCCATAGAACCTAGATGTATAAATTTAACCGCATCTCATTAAATATGACATTTTGCGAAGACTAAAATTTTGTGTGTCATGGGTCGTATCAGATTCCCAAAACATAAGAAATCTGATAGCAGGAGCGCTGCATCACATACATAGCGAGGCAGCTCCAACAATTCCTGATTGTCGTCTAACTCCTAACAGGAAAAGTACACGCGCCTTAAATGGAACCACTACACCTCTTCAACGCGGAAAAAAAAAATAGAAAACCCACGAAAACCTAATTTCAAGCTCGAAATTACCATGTCAAGTAAATTTCGAGGGGGCCGTTTATCACTTATTTGTGATTACAACAAGAGTTCCAGGTCATGAAAATGATTTGCCCTGCTGAACTTTTCCAGAGAATTATGGGGCCGGTGTAAAAGGAGTGAGAGAAAGAGACAGGCCTTGCCTACTTTACAACTATTGGATCGATTAGTGGGGATCCGTTTTAGCAATGTAGAAATTCTTTGCCGTTAAGCCACCACTTGGGTCACAGAGGCCCTTTGTGAGCAAAATATTGCATCAAAACAGTCCATTGAATCGAGTCCACTCATCATCCTTGTTATCGATTCCATTCAACAAATACTTGTCCATATACTCTAACCAGCCGACATTTTCTGTATAAAAAAATCGATTTCTTAAATCTTTTTATATCTATCAGCTTCTAACTATTTTTCCCGCCTATGGTAGGGACGGGTGCCCATCTTGCCCCTCTGAACGGACACACGGGTGATGTATTGGACGGTATTTTCCCCGCAGCCGACTGCCGACCAAAGCTGCAACTCATACGCTTATTGATCATCGGTCTACTGTTGGTTGGGGCGCTCCGCCTCCATCAGACGCGTGGCGAGCAGCGAATTGTGTTGGACACACCAGTTCTCGTCTGATCACTGAAGTTAAGCAACACAGCCCCAGTTTGTACTGACATGGATGGCCGCTTGGGAAAACAGGGTGCCGCTAATACCCAAAAATCGTCGCATTTGTGTAGTGTCGGTGCAGTCTCTGCATAAGAACTACACTGTGGACGAAGCTCTAATGACGTTGTAATTGAAGGGCCCTAAAACACCAACAAACAAACAAAATCCATCAGTCGCCAGGAGGGAGTTAGAAGAGCGAGCCCGTAAACCTGGGAATGTCGCATCATATACCCGTTGCATAGTAGAGAGGGTTCTTTCACGTGCCAATGCCACCGTACACCGAACGGGAGGGAGCGGCGAGTTGCGTTGGACACAGCAGTTCTCATTTGATCACTGAAGTTAAGCAACACAAGCCCAGTTAGTACTGACATGGGTGGTCGCTCGGGAAAGCTGGGTACTGCTAATACCCAATAATCGTCGAATTGGTGTAGTGTCTGTGCAGTTTATGCATTAGAACTACGCAGTGGACGGGTCTCTAATGACCTCGTAGTTGACGGGACCTTAAACACCAACAAACAAACAACCGAAAGGGACCTCAGTTTTACTAGTCACCCGAAGGAAGGCACACTCGGGGCTTCTCTTTCTTTCTCTCTCTATCACCTGGCAATGAAGTTAACCCACCTCGATCCAGTATCGAACCTGCTGTCACAGGCGCAGTAAACCAGGAACCGCTACCTCCTGCGCCACCGAGGCGGGTCTCTGTTTGACTTTCAAAGAACCATTATTAAATAACAGATAAAATTTAAATTATTGGTTTTCTACATCAAGAGGGTGGAGGTAAGAAGACGATGCACTAAAGGCCATACCAAGACAATTTTCTTATTCCCTTTTCTTGCTCCTCCTTTTAACCGCCCAACAAGACGAATCCGACAGCCTCAATTTCATTAATGCAATCGTAATTCAATTTTTCCTCAGACATTTCCAACGAGTGCATAAATCATAAAGTAAGACTATTATTATCATCAGAACCGATGATATTTTGCCTGAACGATAAATTAATTCAAATTTTTTTTACCGAAAATCGCATGAAAACACTTAAGATATTTAACGAAATTACCATAGTATCATCTGAGCATCCGACCTAAGAAATTCACCTCTAAAGCACTTTTTTGTTTAGCTCTTAAATATTGACTGCCGATCCGATCCGCCTCGGTGGCGCATTTCTTTTTTTGTTTCGTTGGTGTTTTAGGGCCCTTCAACTACAAAGGTCATTAGAGCCCCGTCCACTGCACAGTTCTAATACAGAGACTGCACAGACACTACGCTAATGTGACGATTTTTGGGTATTAGCGGTACCCAGTTTTCCAACCAAGCGGCCACCCATGTCAGTACTAGCTGGGCTTGCGTTGCTTAACTTCAGTGATCAGACCATAACTGGTGTGTCCAACGCAATTCGCCGCTCCCCCTCGGTGGCGCAAGAAGCAGCGTTCTTGACTACTGCGTCAGAGGTTCCACATCCGATACTGGATCGATGTAGGTTGGTTTCTTTCGGGCGACAATGAAAACAGAGGCTCTGAGTGCGCCGCGCCTTTGTTCGGATGACAGGTAAAACCGAGGTCCCGTGTGGTGCACGATGGCACTGGAACGTACAAGAACCCTCTCTACTATGCAACGGGTAGATGACGTGACATTTCCCGGTGGAGGAGATGCCCCAACGAACAGCTGACCGACGATCAATAAGCATAGGGGTTGCAGCGTTGGTCGGACAACCGGCTGAAGAAAAACACCGTCCAATACATCACCCTTGTGTCCACATTCAGATGGACAAGATCTTGGTCACTCGACCCTGCCATAGGCGTGAAAAGAGCAAAGAGTTGCTATAATCAGTATAACAAACCGGTACTTAGTGGCGCCACTATACATATGCTCATTATCCACAACCGGGAATCAAGCTCTGGTCATCTGACTACCACAACAAAAGTATGCAAAGCGTTAAAAGAGGAGAGAGGACTTTAAGGAGGAACGGGTTAAGAAGACGAAATAAAGAGATCAAAATATAACAAAAGTGTATGTCAAATAGATATAGCAAATGGCTATGGTCATAATTAAAATGCAAAGTGCCCTTAAAAGATATCAGGCATAAAACCTTTAAATGCTAATATGCAGGAATGCAATATGCCCCTTAAGAAGCCCCTTTTTCTTTAATAGCGATATAAATTACGTGACATGGCGCCATTTAGGCCATAAATGCCACCGGCCCCTTCACAGTCAACTACACTAGACATATGAATAGAGCGGAAAGAGGGCGTGTGTGTGGGCAGGGTCCCTAGCATTCCTCCCTTTGTGTCATTATACTAAAGACGGTAGTCTCAAAGGCCATAAGAAAGGGGTGAGGGGAAATGAGAAGACACACTACAACAGCCCTCCACCCCCACATGAGTGAGAGAGAGCGAGGGTCACAACGTTAATACGAAACATTTTATGAACGTGGACATGAGTAGCAATTAATAAACCAAAAATAATGAGGTTATCACTGGCTATTATGTTAGGCAAACGCTATTCCTACTACGTTATACAGCAGCGGCATGGTAAGCTGACGGTCAATCGTCGACATGAGGATGATGATCACTTTACATTGAAACAGCGGCGATACAAGTCAGTAAATAGACATTCATAAACAACAATCATTAACACGAAATTGGTGAAACAAAGCGAATCTGACCACAAAGAACGAGGTTACAGGTCAATAACCATATCCGCCATTTTTCGAACAACAATTTCTAAATCGACTACACAAGGAAGAAGAACGACTATCAAAATAAATTTTGTTTTCGAATTTTTCTTTTTAGAAAAAAACGTTCTAAAAAGTGCGCGTGCGTATGACGTCACAAAATAATCGCGCGGAGTGAGGAGTGGCAACCACGAAATAACCTCAATGCAAGGTTCCCTCATTAGACATGTAAGTTAAATGGCGAAGTCCTTGGTCAGGTGACAAAAAAAAATAGCGAGTGTCAGCAGTGATCAGAGGTCAAGCAGTTGATAGGAGATGATGAGGGAGTATTTAAGTACGTTTAGTACAGTATTCAAGATTGAATTGCGAAAGTTATGTGCTGCCCCTGGCGAACGGCAATCACACAAAACACCAAAGCTATGCAGACAAGTTTAGCGAGAAAGCGCATGACGGGGAGGATGGAGAGCATGAGAGGAGAGACACAGAGAACGACGGGGAGGAGAGAAAGAGAGCATGAGGG
>JAAFCE010006156.1:18988235-19006448 GCA_013389805.1 Trigoniulus corallinus
GGGAGGATGGAGAGCATGAGGGGAGAGACACAGAGAACGACGGGGAGAAGAGAAAGAGAGCATGAGGGAGAGAGCCACAGAATGACGGGGAGGAAAGAAAGCATGAGGGGGAGAGACACAAACAATGAAGGGGAGAGAAAGAGAGCATGAGGGGAGAGACACAGAGAAAGACGGGGAGGAGAGAAAGGGAGCATGAGGGA
Source organism: Trigoniulus corallinus (assembly GCA_013389805.1). Taxonomy (NCBI): domain Eukaryota; kingdom Metazoa; phylum Arthropoda; class Diplopoda; order Spirobolida; family Trigoniulidae; genus Trigoniulus; species Trigoniulus corallinus. The sequence continues at coordinate 18,988,436 of JAAFCE010006156.1, forward strand.
GAGAGAGAGAGAGAAAGACGGGGATGAGAGAAAGGGAGCATGAGGGGAGAGATAGAGAGAATGACGGGGGAGACAGAGAATGACGGGGAGGAGAGAAATAGAGCATGCGGGGGAGAGACGCAGACAATGACGGGGAGGAAAGACAGCATGAGGGGGAGAGACACAGAGAATGACGGGAAGAGAGACAGAGAGCATGAGGGAGGGAGAGAGAGACAATGACGGGGAGGAGAGAAAGAGAGCATAAGGGGGAGAGACACAGAGAATGACGGGGAGGCGAGAAAGAGAGCATGAGGGAGAGAGACAGACAATGACGGGGAGGAGAGAAAGAGTGCATGAGAGGGAGAGAAAGATAGACAGAGAGCATGACGGGGAGGAAAGAAAAAGAGATGGAGAGGGAGTGAGAGATTGAGACGAAGCGGGAGAAAGCGATGGAGGGAGATAAAGACACCCTAAGAATAAGGCAAGAGGGACACAGAGAAGGGGAGAGAGAAATGGAGAGAATGAGGGATAGGGTGAATGAGGAACGTGGAGAGATAGATTGAGGGATAAAGAGATAGATTGAGAGAAGAAGAGATAGTGAGAGAGATTGAGGGAGATGAAGAGAGAGATGAAGAGAGGGATGAAGAGAGAGATTGAGAGGGAGGAGAAAGCGAGCATCCCTATGAATATTACTGTCGTCTATTGCGTTTCTTTGTCAGAAACGATCTCCAGAGCGCCATGCAAAATTGTCTTAAAGCTACATCACATCCACGATAACCTCCAGTTATCAAGACTGGACGTTTTCATTCCTTCAAAACGGAATTTACATCTGTTTCTTCAACCGGAAATAAAATTTACAGAGGAATGAAAGAAGGAGATGGAGAGACCGGATGGGGCGACGGATACAGAAATGAAGGGAAGAAAATGAAAATTCCTTTTTCCTCCAGAGTGCATCAACAGGAATCTAGAAAACTTGTACTAAGGAAATAAATATTCATCTCTTTAACTTTTCAATAGAGAGAGGGAGAGAGAAATGGGAGGGACGAATATAATAATAAAAAAAAATTTTATAATAATTTATTTCTATTAAAACCATTTCTAAAGACCCATTATTGTAATAATGGGGGGGTCTTAAGAAATAGGCATCCCAGGATAACAAAAAAAAGTTCCTAGGATCCAGTACATCCATCGCCAGTCTCTATGCTACCTGTGGATCACTTCAACAACATTTCTACACACACACAGGACACGGTTTCAGTTCTCTCTTCCGTTTTTGTTGAACATCGACTTTAAATTTGTCTCTAGCGCCCTCTAGTCGGGGAAAATCATTTCAGCCTCATTAAAGTAACTGCACGGTGATAGAAAAACGGAGAGAGGTGTTGTGTAGTTACCACAGGTAAACTAAGAGGAAGAAGAATCTCTCCAAGATTATATCTTTAAAACACTCTTGGAACATAAACACTGCCCCCCCCCTCTCTCTCTCTCCCTACATCTCCCTCTATCACTCTCTTATACTCCATTTCCTAGACTCGACCCCATACATTACCACAATATGCACATCTCACAACCTTTTTCTTTAACCCATCATCTCAAACAAAATCGAGGACTACATTTACACAGATAAGCACTCCAAAAAGATTGATACAATACTCCACAAGCACAAGTGACGACGACCAAGATGATCGAGGTTTGGGAATTAGGGAAGAGGAGAAGGAGGGACAAAGAAGGAGCCCAAATCCCCGAAATATCTGCAACACCACTTTCTCCATAATACCGAGAACATGAAAAAAAAATGTGAAATTTTCATTTAAAATGCGCATATATCATTGGTATGTATCTCCTCTCAAAATTCTGTATAGAATCAGGTCAGAAAAGTAGTCCTTCAAGATAATGGTCAATGTCCACTCCACGCGCGGATCTAGGATGGGGTTTTTGGGGTTGCAACCTCCCTCCTATGCACACTTATATTCGCATAATATGTGAGGTTTAGCTCAACATCCCCCTGTATTAGCTCAACCTCCCCTGTATTGGCTCAACCCCACCCAACGCAAATTCTGGATCCGCCACTGGTCCACGCATTTCACCCAGTCGGGCAAGAAAAAGAAAACCATCGCAGAAACTGACCACCACAGAAGCTAAGCTGACGTATAAAAAGAAAGTCATCAACAGGAAAAAAAGAAATCCAACTACAGTGACACTTTCCCCGCCTATGGCAGGATCGGATACCCATTTTGTCCCTCTGAATGGACACACGAGCGATCTATCCGATAGTGGTTTCCCCACAGCCGGTTGCCGACCAAAGTTGAAAACCGTTGAGGCACTCCAACTAGGCTATGGGGCAAACTCCTACTACACCTGGAAATTGCGCCTCCTCTACCAGCTACATAGTAGAGAGGGTTCTTTGACGCGCAAAACCCATCGAACACCACACAGGACCTAGGTTTTACTTGCCATCCGAAAAAAGGCGCACTCGCGGCCTCTCTCTCAGTAAAGAAGCCCACCCACCTCGGTCCAGTATGGAACCTAGAACCACTGCCGCAGTTACCGAGCACGTTACCCACTGAGCCACCGAGGCGGGATCCGGTTATTCTAATTCTAATTCACTACACTGCAAGCAGCCTTATTTGGCCCAATATGGCAGTGGAGAGATAAACTCTCATTCCTACATTCGTTACCATAAAGCTCCCAAAACCCTAGGGCTACAATTCTCATGATCCCCCTACAACACTTGTAATGGTGGGGTTTCTTTTGAGGAAGCCCTCCACTTTGTCCTCTCCAAGGCTATTCCATTGCCGAATGGTCCTTGGTAAGAAAGACCAGTAATATGGGTCTGTCTGTGCCCAAATCTCCTTCAATTTATACGAATGATCCTTTCTCCCTTTATACACAGCGAGGGACACACTTCCCACCAGAGGTCCATCACACCCCAGCAGCAGCAGTCTGATAAAAAGACTGATGCTGTGAGATATACGCCGCTGGTTTAGTGTTTCCAACCCTAATTCCCTAATCATCTCAGACACGCTCTCCCTGTGAGAAAACCTGTGGAGTACAATTCTTGCTGCCCTCCTCTGTATCCTTTCAATCTCCCAAGATAATTCCTGCCTGAAGGGAAACCAAACTGCCTGGAGTTATCGCTCCAACAACAACAAAAGCACATTACAGAGCGATTTGACATCGCTGAGATCCACCGTTTTCGTTGATGTTTTAGGGCCCGTCAACTACAAGATCATTAGAGCCCCGTCCAATGCGTAGTTCTAATGCAGAGTCTGCACGGACACTACGCTGCTACGACGATTTTTGGGTAACCCAGTGTTTTTGGCGTAACCCAGTGTTCCCAAGAGGTCACCCCTGTTAGTACTAGCCGGGGTTGCGTTGCTTAGCTTCAGTCCTCAGATCAGAACTGGTGCGTCCAACGCAATACAGCCGCTCCTCCCTGAATGAGGATAATCTTAAGAAAGTACTTACAGGTCATCCTGACATGTAATTTATAATAGGGATATGAAAGTGGGGGAGACAGAAACTCGCCACAAACTTTGAAGTTTCAAGGAAAGCAATTATGAAAAGGAGCGGGGGAAAAAAACGACATAACAGAAAAATAATCAAACTCAGCACTCCACTTCCGATTCTCAGTATCCATTTCAAAGTCTATTCTGCTTTAAAAAAAATCCTCACATGACCATGGTGATGGAATGAATCTCGCAGTTACAAGGGCAAGAAAGAGAAAGAGAGAGAGGGAGAGGAAAGGAAAAGGAAGGAGGGGGAGAAGAACCACCGCCATTAAGAAAAATACTAACGATGGATCCATGTGACATATTACCAATCCACTCTGTCTCTATTTCTATAAAGATACGTCAAAATCTCAAGAATTTATCATCTTCTCGAAAATAACACATCATTAGTCAAACCAGAGCAACAAAAACCAACCCCGGGCCCTTTTCCCGCCTATGGTAGGGCCGGGTACCCATCTTGTCCCTTTAATTGGACACAAAAGTGATATAGTGGAAAGTATTTTCCAAATTGCGTTGGACACACCAGTTCCGGTGAGATCACTGAAGTTAAGCAGCGCAAGCCCACGTCAATACCAACATGGGTAGAACGTTGGGTGATGCAAATTTCCCCTCTACCTTCGTCCTCTTCACCTACCTCCTCATCTCTCGTGAGCAGCCTCCTAAGGGTTCGTCCTGTTATGGCGGCTGCTTGACTTACTCACCAACCCATGAAATTAATCCAGAACCACCCGGTTGCTGACCAAAGCTCAAACTCCTACAATTATTTATCGTCGGCCTACTGTTGGTTGGGGCACTCCAACGAACTCCTCCTACACCTGGAAATTTTGCCCTCATCTACCCGTTGCACATAGCAGGGAGGGTTTTCTGGACACGAGCAAATGCCATAGTACACCACACGGGACCTCGGTTTTACTTCTCATCCGAAAGTAGGCGCTCTTGGGGCCTCTCTCGATCGCTTGATAAAGAAGCTAACCCACCTCGGTCGAGTATCGAACCTAGAACTACTGACGCAGTAACCGAGAGTGCTACCCACTACGCCATCGAGGCGGGTAAACGTGACTGCTAACTTCAACTTCTTCTTTTTCTATTAAAAACAAGAAAATTATATAAATTTCCTAATCAAGAGAAGGCTAAATAAATCTCAAGAGAAAAGAAGAAAAAAGCAAGTTTTTGCAAAAACAAAGAATTTCAGCTGCGACAGCAGAAGCGGAAGCAGTTGCAGACATAAGCGATTACAATGTTTCAATAACAACAACTTCCACATTCTCTGCATTTGACAAAATTACTTCTGGTTTTGTTTCTTTTTTTATTTTTTAATTTTTTTTGAGAAATCTTTTCCCCGAAATGCCTAAATATCCAATTCTGAACTAAAATCAACTATTTGCAGAAGATAATATAAACACAAATACGACAATCTAGACACTCACAATTTGATTTTCATCGCAATTTGCAACGCAGAAACAGACATATAAACAAGAAGACTCTTCTCTACACTCCAGAGATTTTAATCAGACTCCAAAAATAGGGGAATGACGAAAGGGAAAAAGGACCGCGAGACAAAAATAATTTGCATAAATGTCACACTAGTTACAACCCAATTCGAGTGTCACGTACCGTAGAAATCACAGGAACCACGCGGTCTGATCACTGAAGTTAAACAACACAACCCCAGGCTAATAGTAACATGGGTGACCGCTTCGGAAAACTGGGTACTGCTAATGTCCAAAAATCATCCCATCAGCGTAGGGTATGTGCAGTTAATGCATTACAACTAGGCAGTGCACGGGGCTCTAATGACCTTTGTAATAATGGGCCCTGTTGTTGTTGTTTGTTAGTGTTTCAGGACCCTTTAACTACAAGGTCATTATAGCACCGTCCACAGCATAGTTCTCATGCAGAGACTGCACAGACACTACACCAATGCGACGATTTTTGGGTATTAGCAGTACCGAGTTTTCCCAAGCGGCCGGGGTTGCGCTGCTTAACTTCAGTGATCAGACGAGAACCGGTGTGTCCAACGCAATTCGCCGCTCCCGTTAATGGCCCTAAAACACCAACAACAAAAACTGGGTACCGTTAGTATCCAAAAATCGTCGCATTAGTGTAGCATCTGTGCAGTCTCTGCATAAGAACTACACAGTGGACGGACGGAGTTCTAATGACCTTGCAGTTGATGGGCCCTAAAAACACCAACAAACAGGGCAGTATTAGGCGCGGGGCAAACAGGGCGGTATTAGGGCAGCAATAGAACAGGGATGACTAAGGATAAACATGAACAAGAAAGAGTATTTAGCTTTCAACTGGGAAGGACAGCAAAATAATGTTGACGTACTCTCTAGGGGCGAACTGGTGACGATCAGTGTCCCAAAGCAACGGGTAGATAAATTCGCATGTGACTCATAGAATCAATCAATGGGGGATAGTTGAAGTGGAGACAGGCAAGCGGAGTCCTGTGTGATAAGAGGGTCCCAATGAAGTTGAAAGGGAAGTTTTACAAGGCAGTGGTTAGGCCAGCTATGTCCTGTATGGAGCAGAGTGTTGGGGGCAGTGAGAAGGAGCCACGTCAACAGAATGCAAGTAGCCGAGATGCGAATGCTGCGGTACATCAGTGGGGGAGTCAAGAATGATTATATTAGAGGTGGCCTGGGGTGGAGACCATGGCGGAAAAAAAATGAGGCCGAGTCGATTCAGGTGGTATGGACATGTAATAAAAAGAGGAGAGGAGTTTGTTTGTTTGTTGGTGTTTAAGGTCCCGTCAACTACAAGGTCATTAGAGACCCGAGAGGAGAGGAGGAGCTCGTTAGGTTTATTATAGGAATGCAGGTGGTTGGGAGCATCCGGGGCAGGAGAAAACCAAGGCAGACGTGGGAGCAGGTTGTCCGTGAGGATATGGTAGTGTGGACGGGGACCTGGTGGGAGATAGGTGGGCAGACCATAGACTGACTGCACGCACGAGAGCTCGATCTCAACACTAGCACCCTCTACCCACCGCATATTATAAATTACTCATAGGAACCACCCGCCTCTAGGCAGCAGTAGCAGCGTCAATAAATCACCTTATCCCAATCAGAGATTCTGTTTCATTATTGCACACACCTCAATTTTGGGTAGAAAAAAAAAAGACGGAGGGCACGAAAACCGACCCTCACTCCTCCTTTACTCTCCACATTGCCTACAGAGTCCTCATTTCACAATTTGATGACCCTCTGGTCTGTCAAGGAGAAGTGGTAATTCAGACAGCAGTTAACCACTACAAGAAAATTGGATGGCCAAGAAAAAAAAATTTCATTTCACTAAAGAAAAGGGGAGGGGGCAGAACCTAGCCCCTGGCCACTGGGAACTAGTGAAATGGAATGTGTAGGTTGAACTCTCACTGAATTCTCTCAGGACACGAAAAAAACAGGGCACCACAACTCCCCCCCCCCCACTTTCACTGTCTAAACTTTAAATACAGTGGGAGACAGAAGCACTGAAACGGAAGAAGAAGGGTAGAGGGAAAGGGTGACCCCTCTGAACCAACTGTCCAGTAATCCATACTTGGTTCAACCCTTTAGTACAATGGTTGTCTAGAAAATGCCGAATTCCTGAAAAAAAAAGACACCACAAACATATACGGGCATATAGGACACGTAATACAACTTTTCCGCTTCGAAACATCGTAGTAGAGGGGTGGTCAAGAGGAGGGGGGGCGCATAGGCCATCAGTTCTTAATTCTGCAACGGGTGCCTAGAGCGCCGGCATCTAACATCCCCTATCCCCTTTTCTATACAATGTCCTTCTGTAATCCGGCAGTTAACAGTATCTTTACTACTTAGTTAATCATGTCAATCCTTAGAAAGTTCAGTACTAGTCCACTTTTATCGCACTACGATGATAGCCGGGCTATTGAACCCCCCCCCCCACCCCGAAATACGCCTTTCGTCTGACAGGAAGTACAGTCCAATGTCCTACTGCCTGGTGGGTGTTCGTAAAGACCCTCTTCTTACCCATAGAGAAAAATATACTTTTAGATCGGTTAAATTTTCAGATACTGAAGTTCGCCTCTGTCCGGCTGTCCTAACCCTTTCGCGCTTATAGCAGGGATCGCGATTCCGTTTCTCCCACCGGAACTTTCTTAAAATAGACGAGTTTTCTTCATGCCGTCAGTGGAGGAATATTACCCCAATGTCGCATTACGTCTCGGGGTGGGATCTACCCCCTGCATAGTAGACAGGGTTCCTCTACGTGCAAATGCCGCCGTACACCACACGGGACCACGGTTTTACTACTCATCCGTAGGTGCCCTCACAGTCTCTCTCTCTCTCTCAAGAAGCCAACCCACCTCGATCCAGTATCGAACCTAGAACCACTGACGCATTTACTGAGCACGTTACCCACTGCGCCACCGAGGCGAGATACAAGCAACTCCTAACCCTTTTCCCGCCTATGGCAGGGTCGGGTACCCCTCTTGTCCTTCTGAATGGACATAGGTTGTCGACCAAAGCTGCAACTCTACGCTTATTTATCGTCCGTCTAGCGTTCATTGGGGAATGCTACCGACGCGGGGGGGGGAAGCGAGCTCCTACACCTGGAAATTTTGCCTCATCTACCCGTCCCATAGTAGAGAGGGTTCTTTGACGTGCAAGTGCCATCGCACTTCTCATCCGAAAGAAGCAGACCCACCTCGGTCCAGTATCGAACCTTGCACTACTGACGCAGTTGCCGAGCGTGCTAACCACTACGCCACCGCGGCGGGAAACATTCATAATAATTATACAATTTACGACATAGTCCTAACAGTGGTATTACCGCTGACCTTTGGCACTCGACAATAGTTGTGGTGAGTGACAAGAGGTGGGCCTGGGGGTTTCTAGAAGGTGGGGGTGAGGAGCGAGAGAAAAGAAGAAGCAACCTCCTCCATCACCGCGTCATCCTCATCTCTGTGATATTTCTCATAATATCCGACCGACGATATTAAACTTCGATTGCTCCTAACAACTGCGACTTGGGATACTGGGGAAAAAATCAATAGGAATCCCAAACCGGAAGTACAACTTACTGTCAACCTCTTCAAATACAGTATTAATCGACCCCATCTGCAAGTCGGTCGATATCGACAATCTCTGGAAAAATTTGCGGTGATCCTCTCTCTCATCGCTTCATCGCCTCCTTACTACTCCCTATCAGTCAAACATCCGTGTGCCGCATCGCCTCAGCCCTCCCTAAATCTCGCTTTCCTAACGGAAGTTAGGTAGCGTGGAAAATCGACAAACCAAAAATGGGGGGGGCCGGGGGTACGGGCGGAAAACTTAAGTAGTCTGTCACATAGGTCAAAATATGCACAGCAAGCGGCCAGACAGCCAATCCCGGTTTCATCATCTATCTCTATGGGCAAAAGCAACTCCTGACCCTTTTCCTGCCTATGGCAGGGTCGGGTACCCATCTTGTCAATCTGAATGGACACAAGGGTGATTTATTGGACGGTGTTTTTCCGCAGCCGGTTGCCGACCAAAACTGCAACCCCTACGCTTTCTTATCCCCCACCTAGTACTGGCATGGATCACCGCTTGGGAACACTACCTACCGCCAATACCCATTGTTGTTGTTTGTTGGTGTTTTAGGGCCCTTCAACTACAAAGGTCATTAGAGCCCCGTCCATAGCATAGTTCTGATGCAAAGACTGCACACACGCAACGCTAATGCGACGAGTTTTGGGTATCAGCGGTACCCAATTTTCCCAAGCGGCCACCCATGTCAGTACTAGCTGGGGTTGCACTGCTTAACTTCAGTGATCAGACGAGAACTCGCGTGTCCAGCGCAATTCGCCGCTCCCGCGCCAATACCCAAAAATCGTCGAAACAGCTTTAGTGTCTGTGCAGACTCTGCATTAGAACTATGCAGCGGACGGGGCTCTAATGCAGGCCTGCTCTAATGACCATTGTAGTTGAAGGGCCCTAAAACACAAACAAAACTAAAATAACCAATTCGCTCGTGTGTTGGCGTTACCAACAGGATAAATGAATGACCGACCCTGCCTTAGACGAAAAAAAGGGTTAAGAATGATGAATGAGGCTGAAAAAAAAACAAGAAGGTATCATTAACCATGAGAATAAAAAAAAGCAGGGAGGGGGTTAAAGAAATGAACCAAAGGAAACAGATGAGAGAAAGGATATAAGGGTGTGACGGTAGGGGTAAAATAAAAAAGCACTGACAGGCCAGGGGAGGGGGGAATGAAGTAAAACAGTAATAGAGAAGATTATATTGTCTTTTTACTACCAATTCCTAACTGCCTGCTCAATTTTTTAGCTTTAAACAATATCTGCATTGCATCACAATCATTATCAGCGAAGTAAAAGCAACTCCTAACCCTTTCCCCGCCTATGGCAGGGTCGCGGACCCATCTTGTCCCTATGAATGGATACAAGGGAGATCTACTGGACAGTGTTTTTCCACAGACGGTTGCTAACCAAAGATGCAACCCCTATGCTTATTGATCGTCGGTCTACTTTTTGTTGGGGTATTCCAGCGACGCCAGGGGGGGGGCGAGCTCCCACACCTAGGAAAGTTGCTTCAGCTACCCGTTGCATAGTAGAGAGGGTTCTTTGACGTGGAAATGCCATCATCGTACACCAAACGGAACACCTAGGTCAGTGGTGGCGAACCTGTGACCCACCGTGCAATTTTAAGTGACCCAAGCGTAAATCCTACCTGTTTATCGTCTGTTAAACAACAAACGTGAGAGCAGATTGTCGGGAGCGGCGAGTTGCGTTGGACACACCAGTTCTCGTCTGATCACCGAAGTTAAGCAACGCAAGCCCAGTTAGTACTGACATGGGTGGTCGCTCGGGAAAGCTGGGTACTGCTAATACCCAATAATCGTCGCATTAGTGTAGTGTCTGTGCAGTATATGCATTAGAACTAGACAGTGGACGGGTCTCTAATGACCTCGTAGTTGACGGGACCTTAAACTCCAACAAACAACAACAACAAGAGCAGATTGTCCGTACGCAGACCCGACCCTGCCACAGGTGGGATAAGGGTTGCACCTGACCTGAAGTATTGCACATGACCCGCGGACAACTTTTTATTTTTTTTTTTCGTGTTATTGTGACCCGTCTTCAAAAATAGGTTCGCCACCACTGGCCTAGGTTTTACTTCTCATCCGAAATAAGGCTTACTTTAGACCATCTCTCTTTCCCCCGGTAAAGAAACCAACCCACCTCGGTCCAGTATTGAACCTAGGACTACTGACGAGGTTACCGAGCGTGCTACCCACTGCGCCGCCGAGGCGGGTATCACCATAATCATTATCATCACATGAAAATCACTTTACCAACGAACCAGAAACACGCCCACAAATACTGCAGTTAGTAATCAACTACTAACTCTTTCCAATGCAGACCCTATCCCCCAGAGAGAGGACGGTGAGGGATAAAAGCATTCCGTCCTGGAAGAAAAAAAAACGTACATTATTATTCTGTGTGTATCCACAACACTGAAAATTCCTGCCCCCCCCCCTCCGCCCCGATTCTAAAATAATCCATTTAAAATGATGGACATTACGAATATAAAATATGTACCCAAAGGGGAGGGGAGAGACGTTAGGCGCATGGGCATAAAGAAGAGGAAGAGTTGTCCCACACCGAAAATGGGGTGGGGCAAGTTGAGAAAAAACACCAATAATCTGAAAAATGACGAAAGCATCCGCCAATCTGAATATATTTCTCGATATTATGTAAATTGAAAATCTTTCATGTAAATTCAATCATCTAGAAGACAGAGAGGGCAGAGGGGGGGGGCATCTGCGCGTGGGACAAACTTCAGATATACCAAAGGTGACTCGAACCCTTCTCTTCACATCATCATCATCTCGATTTAATGCAAAGATTGTCATTAAAAGTCGCCCGTCACTCTAATGATGATTATGACGACAAGAATCTAACGAATGGACATCATTCATTTCTGCCACTGACCATTACTTAGGTCTTTTCTTCATCCACCACTACCCCACCCCCAACCGAAAATAAAGTCACCCCGAGAAAGTCAATTCCGACAGATTAAACGATACGCATGAAATATCTCGACTCGAAATTGCTCAGGAAATCATCAACTCTTTGACAGACCTCTAAGACCAATAAAATGTCCAAGATAGCACTTTAATAGTTCTATTTATGACCATGCGTGCGTACAAAGAGCCTCATTACGCCGTCAAAGTGGTCATCGCATTCCACCACGTCTTAACTCATCCTTTCTCTTCACCTACCACTAACACCCCACCTCACTCCCACTCCAAAGTGATTTCGCCAGTTAGGCAAACGTGGTCAGAATGACCCAAGTGCATTAATGACCAAGGAGGAGAGGCTAACAGTCTGACCAATGCAGAAGCGAAGGAAAGTGCACGGACGCCACAAGGTGGTGCTCAGAGTCCTTTTATGACTCCTAACAGCTCAAAAGTCCACAAATTTGATCCTCGTCGAGGTCAAGAGCGACAAGAGGGGGGACAACCTCAAGTTCGCCTGCAAGATTTTGAAGGAAGCGGTGGCGGCTGGATTCTTCCACGTTGCATTCATGGCATTTGTTTTTCGTTTCGTTGGTGAACTTGGACTACACCTGTCATTAGAACCCCGTCCACTGCGGAGCTCTAACGCAGAGCCTGCACAGACATTACGGTGTTACGACGATTTTGGGTATTAGTAGTACCCAGTGCTCCCAAGCAGTCACCCATGCCAGTACTGTCTAGAGTTGCGTTGCTTAACTTCAGTGATCAAACCAAAACTGGTGTGCACAACGCGATACAGCCGCTCATATGGCGATACCACCCGACCAAAATTTCCACATGCGGTAAAGATGCCAAAATACGACTTAAATACATTTTCCACAATAAGTGTTGAAGAAACGACGGCTATCATTATAAAACATTAGCCTGATAGCGCGACAGTACTTTCACAATAATAGTATGACAGTTGTAGTAGCTATGCAAGTTGTCCGAGATGCGAATGCTGTGGAATATGAGTGGGGTGTCGAGAGCTGATAGAATTAGGAACGAGAGTACATCTTAGGGGTAGTTTGGGAGTGCGGGGGGGGGCATCGCGGAAAAAAAATGAGGGAGAGTAGGTTGAGGTGGTATGGACACATAATGAGAAGAGGGGAGGAGGAGGAGGCAGCTCGTTAGATATATTTCAGGAATGCGGGTGGTTGGAAGCATCCGGGGCAGGGGGAGACCACGGAGCAGACGTGGGAGCAGGTTGTCCGTAAGGAAATGGTAGTTTGTGGGGTGGGCGGGGACCTGATGGTAGATGGGCGGGAAATGAGGGCTAGAACCCGCAGACCAGACATTGCCACAGGCGGGAAAAGGGTATCATGATGATAATGATGGCATGTCTATAGATAACACGAGCAATGTACCCAACTCCCGCATGCGCACTGCGTGTGAGTCCAAACGAGGAACCCTCTAGTGGCGTTCTAGTCGCTTCACGTCACGAATTCTATTTCGCAAGGAACATCAAAATGGCGATAACCAATATTCGACAAACATCTTCTTCATCCTCAAGTTTTTTTCCCCTAAATTATTAATCATCATCAGAGGAGAGTCATTCAGAAATGGCGGGGAGGGAGGGGGGTCGACGGAATAATGCAGGACCCTGTAAAGACCATAACCTTCGTGAGAGTAAGCGAGAGAGGACGAGAAAGGGTAGTAGACAGAAGTATAAGAGACACGGACAACGTTCCGTTCCTTAGTAAGAAATATTTTTAAGAGCAGAGTAAATAGTCGTTAGGATCAACGTTAATAAAAATGTCACTTTTATTAGAGGTGCACAACTTAAATAGACCATTTCTATTCAAGTCCAATATTACTTCGGCATTAAAAAAAATAAAAAATATATATAAAAAAAATATCGGGGTTTTATGACTACGACGAAAAAGAAACCCCCACATAGATCGACACAGGGGGAGAGGAGGACGTGCATAATGACGGCAAAAGGTGAAGGGGGGAAGGAAAAAAACCCCCCTTCGTTTCGGTCTGTCCTAGTACTCCTACTTAATCGTAAAGAAACTTGAGAAACCTCCCTCAAAATGCAACTCCTAACCCTTTTCCCCTCCTAAGGCAGGGTCGGGTGTCCATCCTTGTTTCTATGATCGGTTAATTCAGCTAACAACAACAAAAACACGTTGTTCGTCTCATTTCCTTTTATAATAATTAATTCGAGTCACTAAAAGTCATGTTAGTTATTGAATGACATACGTATTACATACATACGCATTGTTTACAGCATCTTTGGACGATGGACGTAGTCGTCGTCGCCATTTTTATAATACAACAACAACAACACTGCATTCTCTCTGTGTCTTGTTCTCTCGTCTTTTACGTACTACCTCCATAATAATTAAATCCAGTCACTGCGTCAAAATCACCCATTAAGAAATGGCTGCTGCATTTCGGGTTTATTAATAATCGATACGAAATATTTCATACAATAAGATCTCAAAAATATTAACACAAGAAGAAGACCATTTTAACAATACGGCTACTGCAATCTTCGCGAGAGAGAAAAAGAACGTCACATTCTATTTCTAATTCAATCAAAATAGAACGCCAAAAAAAAAAGAACATCTCCGCCATTGCTATCCCATTAGCAACCTCGCACATGCGCAAATATTAAAACACTTCTTTCAAAACACGGAGCAAAATGGCAGTTTTTCGTGAATTAAATTCTACGAAAAATTAGACATACTAACCCCTCTACCCACCCCTCCCAGAATTTAAAAAAAAGGACGACGACGTCTACTCTGCGGAAGTATACCCAGACCTACACAGCAGGAGTTCAAATCGACATTTACTTGACATGCTACTGTAGACACTACAGACAGCAGACATGGAATCCCTAGGGAGTGGCATATTGCGTTACACCCACCAGTTCTCGTGTGATCACCGAAAGTTAAGCAACGCAACCCCAGCTAGTACTAACATGGATAGTCGCTTGGGGAAACTGAGTACAACTGCTAATACCCAAAAATCGTCGCATTAGTGTAGTGTCTGAGCAGTCTGCATAAGAACTATGCTGTGGACGGGGTTCTAATGACCTTGTAGTTTAAAGACCCTCAAAAACACAGAGGAAACGAAACAAAAATGGAATCCCTTGGCGTAAAATGTCTACAACAAAAAAAGGAAAACAAAACAAAAAAAAAAAACAAGTCTCGCCAGGAGAGACTTTCTGATGGCTTTTTTTTTGTTTGGTAAGCTGTTGTTCTATGTTATGCTAATGGGTTGAGGAGTAAGCCAACCAGCCATAACAGGTTGAACCCTTAGGATGCTGCTCGCGGGTAAGGAGGAGGGTGAGTGTAGGGGATAACGAGAGGAGAAACTTGCAGCACCCAACGTTCGTAACCAACCACTCATGTAGGTACTAACGTGGGCTTGCGTTGCTTAACTTCAGTGATCTCACCAGAACTGGTGTGTCCCAACGCTCTTGCTGAGTTTTGATCAGTTAAAACCGATCAAGTCTACCTTAGACAAGAGTCAACTCGTGAAAGCAATAACGACCGAAAACTCAACTATCCATTTATTTTCTACAAACCTGTATTGCAATCTAAAAACACAAATTCTATTTCCCTCTCTCTTCATTACCCCGCCGAAGAGAAAAATATGATTCTTAAGCTGGAGCGCCCTATAGAGTTGATTCTCGAATTCAATTAAAAAGAACTTCAAAACATTTCCACGTTGACTCTTGTGAAAGTTTCATCTCATCTAACCTTGTTAGACGACACGAGTTCCATCCCCGTGGGATTTTATATTGGTTTTGTTTTGTTGGTGTTTTAGGGCCCTTCAACTACAACGTCATTAGAGCCCCGACCACAGCATAGTTCTTATGCAGAGACTGCACAGACACTACACTAATGCGACGATTATTGGGTATTAGCAGTACCCAGTATTCAAAGCGGCTAACCATGTCAGTACTAATTGGGGTTGCGCTGCTTAACTTCTATGATCAGACGAGAACTGATGTGTCCAACGCAATTCGCTGCTCCCGGTAGAGTGAGGCAGGGAGACAGACAGAGATGCAGAGATAGACAGAGAGAGAGAGGCAGGGGAAGAGACCTCCTCACTCTTTCGCTCTCTTTCTCACTCGCCTGCTGAAGAAGCTAATCCACATCGATCCAGTATCGAACCTGGAACCACTAACGCAGTATTCGAACACGCTACCTCCAGCACCACCGAGGCGGGTATATTTTTTTCCAATCTATCCACATCGATTCAATTTTCTCTAAAATCTATCTAGTTGGAATTACCATATCCAACTTGACTGATAACAGTTCCAGATTCCTTGTCAACAAGCGACAGATTTAAAAAAAAAAACTGAATTACTTTTTTCAATTCGGCGTGCCCTAAAGACATCTTCTAAACCTGAAGGTAAGTAATGGTGCGCCCTACTACACCCTGTTATCATTTCCCAAGACCTGAAACTAGACAACTTTTAAGTCTCAAAACTTTAAATATACATAGGGTATTATATACCCTTCATCCCCAAATGCATATTTATTAATCTGTCAGTAACTGTCATAAATCAAACAATGTGCCTACTACATTCGTAGAGACGAAGACAGAGAAAAGAGGTTAGAAGGTAGAAGCAACAACAAGATCCGGAGAAACATCATCGGTTCTGCCACCATTAATTTGGATAACATTTTCGAACACAAATGACGACATAATTCGTCAGAAATCCCAAGTGACGCCAACAGTTTACCAAATTCACGAATTAAACCTTAATAATTATCAACAACATTTTCAAATAATCTGTCTTCATTATTTCAAACTTTCGCGACGGCAACTTGCAATAAAAATATATTATTATTATTATTATTATTATTATTATCATAAATGTCTGCTTATTTCTCTCGTCCTTCTCACAATTACACCCAGCAAAATACCAGACAAACTCCTAAACCTTTTCCCGCTTATGGCAGGGTCGGGGACCCATCTTGTCTCTCCGAATGAAGAGCTGTTATATTGCGGTTGGACAAACCAGTTATCGTCTGATCCTTGAAGTTAAGCAGCGCAACCCCAGCTAGCAGCACGACCCGCCCCGGTGGCGCGTGCTCTACAACTGGACCAGTGGTTCCAGGTCCGATACTGGATCGAGGTGGGTTGGCCAGATAGACAGGACCACGAGGCCATTAGAGCCCTGTCCACAGCATAGTTCTTTGCAGAGACTGCACAGACACTACACTAATGCGACGATTTTTCGGTATTAACAGTACTCAGTTTTCCCAAGCGGCCACCCATGTCAATACTAGCTGGGCTTACGCTGTTTAACTTCAGTGATCAGACGAGAACTGGTGTGTCCAACGCAATTCGCTGCTCCCTCCGAGGTTAGAGAGCCGGTGACTTACCGTGTAGTGCACGATTTCATGTGCACATCAAAGAACCTTCTCTATGTAACGAGTAGATCAAGGTAATTTCCCAGGTTAGGATATTTATGATCGGCCTATGGTTAGTTGGGGGTTCTTCGACGTACAAATGCCATCGTACCCCACACCGGACCTCCATTTTACTTATCTGAAGGAAGGTTCACTCGGGGCACCACTCTCTTTCTCTCTCGCCCGCTAAAGAAGCCAACCTACTTCGCTCCAGTATCGAACATAGAACCACTGACACAGTTACCGAGCACGGTAACCACTGCGCCACTGAGGCGGGATTATCTTAGATCTATATTTTAAAATTAAAATTCGAAAATTGCGTCATCATCCGCCTATCTTGTTTTTTTTTTCTCCATTTAAAATTAATCAGAAACTTTCATCCTTGCGGAATGCAAAAATACCACAATCAATTATCGGATTTATTATTCGACAAGAGGAGATTTAGATATTGATTTCTTTCAAACCATCTGATGACGACCATTCCCATCACAATTCCGTTCGAGTACATAACTCGAATGAATAATAATGAAGAGATGCCATCCACTATACATATATACTGCATACACAGAATCGGAAACGACCGTTTTTCAACTCTTCACTTACACAACATTGAGAGAAAACCAAGTCTCCTGAGTTCACTGACTACTATAAAAATTTCGACATTTCCTACTACTAAACATAAAACAGCAATCAATATACTGCTGGTTAGATGAAAGAAGAAGAAGAAAAAATATATGATGGAAGGAATACCGAGGAGCTAAGAAAAAAATCATTTATGAACTAATATTGAAGAGGAATGAATGAAAAAGAGTAGGGGGAGAGACGGAGACGGAGTGGAGGACGGAGACTGGAGGGACAGAAGGAAATAGTGGGGGACAGAGAGAAGGAGTGACGGACAGAGTGAGGGACAGTGGGGGAGAGAAAGTGAGGGAGAGTGCAGGAGAGAAAGAGTGAGGGAGGAAGAGTGGGGAGAGAGAGAGAAAGAGTGGGGGAGAGAGAAAGAGTGGGGGAGGAAGAGTGGGGAGAAAGAAAGAGTGGGGGAGGAAGAGTGGGGAGAGAGAGAAAGAGTGGGGAGAGAGAGAAAGAGTGGGGAGAGAGAGAAAGAGTGGGGAGAGAGAGAAAGAGTGGGG